>NJDD01000663.1:123137-144264 GCA_002245505.1 Calephelis nemesis | reverse complement strand
TTGTCCATTTTTACTTTTTTTCAGTATTATTCTCAGGCTCTTACAAAAACTTGAGACTGTGGCAATAGAGGAGGCGAACATTGGCAATAGCATAGCTAATCATGAAATTAAAAAAAAAGTCTCAATAACCACCGTTCTCATGACTCTAAGAACCAGCTTTCAAACAAAAATCCGCATCCTAATCGATCCATTCGTTTGGGAATTATGATGCCAAAGAGTCACCCACATACAGACACGTTAAACTAAAAAGACCCCTCTCTTTCCGTTGGGGGTGATAATATTGTATGAGATCAGGCAGTGCTACCAATCCCAATTTTTGTCACAAGACTGTTAACCTACCCTTGATCACAGTATTGGTGGCCGACTGACGCAGATACGTCTTTGATAAGTTGCTTGGTAGTAAAGGAGCTCATGGACAGTTTGGAAATATAATCTAATTTATTATATAATGATTATGTGGAAAAACCTTATCTGCAATATTTCTAATGGATCATTTATGAAACTGTAAAACCGATCTTAAAAAACTTTCTCTTACTAAACTTTTAATAAAAGGCTAGTGTGCAGAAGTGAAGTAATTTCTGGTTAACATGTTTTGGTCGTTTAGGTGTTGAAATATCTTAACATTACGTGGCTGAATGTGACTGCACATGCAATACGGATGTCTTTCAGGGATGTTGGCAAAGGGTGAGACATTCTAAATCTCATTTTTGTATTAGTAGATTATGGATAGTATGTAGATTGTATAACAAAGGTCTCCCAAGGACAATAAAGATTTAATGGCACGTATAGTATTGGATACNTACATGGCCATTTTCACTCATAGTGTCAAGCAGTATAGAGTTTCTTAAAAAAACGATCTTGGTTCTGAATAGGACCTCCTTCAAAATTTACCTTAGTTATTGCATGGTGGCAATTTTTTTGGGGGTGCTAGTTACTGAACTGAACCGGATGTGCAAATCTTGTTAAAATAAAGTACGTTAATGTACAGGATTGTTAATTTTGAGTAACTTTTATCCTATAGGGTTTTTTCTGAAGGTCAATTTAGACATACTTATACCCACTAGATTCAGTCAGTGTCTCAGATTTGAAACTTTTAGGCAATGAATCAACTTCTCATATGGTGTTTCACCGGTAACCCAAAAAGAACACAATACTTGTCTGTATGTATGGTCGTAACTACAGCTTTGTCTAATTTTGGCTTTAAATAAGTTTATTCACGCCCATATCCTCGAAGAGGTACGCACAGCCAATGCACCCACGACTAGCCGAAAACACTAAGTCTCACAATAAAGTTATAGGTGGCAAGCCTATCGCCAACCGGACACGTATCCAATCCCGGGCTGTTATTTTTTATTACAATATTGAAAATACACATTTTCTATTTTTTTGTTACCCGACTGAAATTGTCCCTGGGAACTCTAGAAGTGAACTCTGCCGCCGTATCGCTTGATGACACAGGTGATTTTTAGAGGCGAGAGGCGATTGGTTTTAAACAGATTTATGGGAGTCCCGGGGGCTAATTCCGTATTTTTTTTAGTGATGATCACTGAGTAAATTGTACATCAAATGGCTGTCAAATGATATAAATGATTAATACGTCTTGTGACCAACAGAAATACAATTTAGATAGCAAATACAAAACACTTCGCATTACAGCTATTTGATGTACACTTTACCGAGAGATGATCACTAAAAGATATAGAATAGCCCTGCAGGGATGGTTTGTCAGATAGCAGTAGAAGAAATTCTTTATTTTTTACTTATAAAGTGAACTGATGAAGTAAAGTTCGTCGAGAGGGCTAGTATTTCATAAAAAATGGTAATACCTAAATAATATAATTTTCGAAAAAATCAAATATGATGATCGATTTTGGTGGCTATAGATATTGGACCTATAGCCAACACAAATAGATCACAAAGTTGTAGCTTAATGGAAGTTGATTTTTATTCTAACATTAGCTGTCACCCGTGACTTTGCGCGCGTGGTAGTTAATACATTTACTGATTAAAGACCATTAAAAAGGACTTCCATACAAACTTTTAACGCCTATTTCTGGAAATTCTACCCCCAAGGACCCCCTTGGGGGTAGAATTTCCAGAACAATTTCCAGAAACGCTTAAATACGTATCTACTCATTTTTAGTAAGTATCCCAAAAATAAACATTCATGTTTGTGACTTAAAAAGTAACTGTCTTCCATGCAAACGTTCAACCCCTATTTCACCCCCTTAGGGGAAGAATTTATGTAACTCCGTTTGTCGTTAGGGTGTATACACAATAAAATGACCTTACTCACCAAATATCTGGGCTCTAACTCTAACCGTTTTTGCTCGGCGATGATGAATCAATCAGTAAGGACTATTTATAAGTATAGATATGTAGATGCACTATGTTTATGATAATCGTTTCAGAATATGTACTTGGTCTCGTACACACTGAAGGTTAAATAAATCAATGAAAAGAAAAAAAATGTATTTTCACGCCCATATCCCCGAAGACGTAGGCAGAGGCACAACCAGGGCACCCACGACTAGCCGAAGATATTAAGTCCCATAATGTGATAGGTGGCAAGCCTATCGCCAACCGGGCACGTTTCCAATCCCGACCAATATTTTTTTTTTATTAGAAAATTGGATAAATCCAATTTTCTTTTTGTTGGCCGACCCGGGATTCGAACCCGAGATCTCATGCAGGCAAGTCCAACACCCGGACCGCTCGACCACAGAGGCGACATAAATCAATGATTTTTTTAAATTAAGGAATTTGAGAGCAGGTGAACTTATTTTACGGTTTTATTACAATTTATTGTCTGTTCTCACAGGTGGTTCAACATATATGAAAAGAAGTGGGAATTTTACGGAGTCAGCAAACTGAGCAGATTTATGCAACTTGTCAGGTTCAGAATGCAGGTAGGGTTGTGGCGAAAAATCTTTGTACATGTTACATCACCATCCTCCATCATCAATAATGGCTGTTCTACGTTTGAGTATAGAAACTCAGGGTTCACTTTCCTACTCTTATTTCTTTAGTTCGCAAGGTCCTTGGCTTTACTTATTGTGTAGTACACTTACACGTCGTGTAGTTACTTATCACTAGTGGTCGCCCATTGGTTGAAATTCGACCATTTTAATATCAAAATTTAACACTATCTTTTTAATAAGAACGCCATCTTCATTTCTTAAGACCAACTACTTTGTTTCCTGAATAGTTAGTGCGCCACCTGTGATCTTTTATCGTCAACATCAATATATTTGTTTACGTGTGTCAAATGCAACGTGTAATGTTTTAATTTTTGAAGTAATGCACTTTATGAACATTATCATTAAAATATTAGCGTTCTGCACTTCTCCTACTCATAAACTATAAGTGTGCAAAATTTCATACACCTCCGTCAGCACAATTTTCGTAAAAGGGGTCCAAAGTTTTTGCTTCACATATTAATATATAGATTCCTACCGTCAAAATGACTGTCATGTTTCGGCCTGCATAAAAGGTCTAGCTTCCACGGTCACCGCACAGCGACGCACTTGTAACATCTGTGGTGTCTATGGGCCACGGTTATATCTTACCATCAGTAGTGCCGTGTGCTTGTTCGCCGTCATCGTACATAATAAAATAAATAAGTTAAATAAAAAAGCCATAAAAAGCAATTCCCAATTAAATAAATTAAAATGCACAAATTAAACTCAATCTATAAATTGCCGAATTTATTTTCCTTCAGTTTTCATCTTACAACAAATATAAAATATGCAAATGTAATAGGCTCAACGATATTTAATGGCATACTGTTTTTACTTAACGAATTTTCGCTGGAAGAACCCTATGTTTCTATAAGGGTTATGGTATTCTAAGTAAAATACTTGAGTGGAGTTCTAATCGTCTATTAATATTTTATTAATCTGTTTTCCATTAAGAAACATAAACACTGAAGTTTGTAGGGATGTTTAAATGTTAGGAGGTATTTTGTTATTTAATAGTAACTAAATGTCCCTATTATACTTTGTAGACTCATTCCTTTGCTGTCCGCGCGGTTAGGCTATGGAATGTTTTGCTCCCTGACATTCATGCGAGTATAATATTAGATAGGTTTATGAAAATCTCTAAAGAACTTATTTCTAACTTTATTAACTTGATCGTTTTCTATCCTTAAAACCATGTATATCACATCAATCATATATAGTATGATTGTAATGTTTGTATATATATAAACTTTTATACTATCTATGTATGTACTTTGTGTGTATGGTTATTATAATTATTCGTACATTACATCTGAACATACTGTGTAGTTGATGGTGGGAACGTTAGTTAGGTTTGTCACATTCTGTGTCATTTGAAAGACTTCTCGCCACTACAGTTACGCAATCATGTTATCACCTATTATAGTCCTCGAACAAAAGTATTTTTACCGGCTATTTTACTCTCCATACCTGAAAACGTCAACGGCTAGCAGTGACGTTGTGGCGAGAGGAATAAGTAAGGCGGTAACATTAGACCGGGTGAGTCGTTGCGAAACTCTGCTTTCTAGTCAGATGTCACGGTGATAGTGACGGTAAAACTATGCTCGTCTGTTACGAGCTGTCTGGCAGGAAGGCAGATGGTCTATTCTGTAAAGGAGCCAGGATCAACGCGGCCTTTTGAATGTATCATTCAAATTAAATCCTAGCTACCGAGGATTCAACTTTTGTGGTTAAAATTTTTTTCCCTTTCTTTACGATTACAAAATTTACAAAATTGGCCTTAAAATGTTTTGTATGACCATTATTATGAATTATCGATCGTCTGCACTCCCAGTTCAGTTTGGTCACAAAAGCGACGAGGATGAAGTTCACAATTTCTTGTAACAGTAGACCAGCTGCTGATAAAGCAATCTTATTTTTAGTATGCGCTGCGTTATCTTTTGGAGCAGTCTATGGCGATGTTCGTAGGGCTTTGTGAAACACCGTGTCTATGCACGTACTGGTGTGAAGAGGATTACGAGTGGGATCCAACAGACCTCATTAACACCCCATTCAGGCCAGCCAGCCCTACCCTCTTCTACTTCCACCTAATGATGTCTGAGGAAGGACCGTACTACACCACACATCCAGATCAATTTGAGGTCAGTCCGTACGTTCGTTGCTACATTATTTTAAAATATCGCTAAAGACTGTATAGTTTTTTTATGCCAAAGGACAACGAAAAACCTGCCAGCCCTTTTTATGGTAAGAAATATGTCGTCTGTAAATATGTACCATAGTTACTAGTTCGTCAGTATCTAGCGTTTGGAATCAGTAAGCAGTAAGCGAAGTAGGAGTAGGTAAGAGATAAAACCGTGTCCGTACATTGGTCGTATCTTCACGCTAATATCTCTAAAACAGTAGGCAGTGGTACAATCAGGTCACTACATGACTAGCCGAAAACACAAGTGCCACACAAAATACAATATGCCTATTATGGTTATGTATTGTCAATTTTCAAGGGCGTGTTTTATTTTCAGTGAAGATTTACTTTCTATTTTTATACAGATCGTAATACAAAGGCTCTTCCGCGAGATGTTGTACCGATGCCACTTCATACACCAAGTCCACCCCATGATTATGACTGGGCTTGTGTTCGATAAGGAGCTCTTTCTGACTTCCATTGGTAAAATATTTTGTTTTCAATCCGCCATCGCATTTACACATGCTACAGCATTTACACACACTACAGTATATTTATAATATGCACGCAATATAACTCGATACACTTATGTAATTGGACAATCAGTTACCTGTTAAATTTCGACGTATTTCTTCGGATTTGTTGTTCAACTAGTATACATTTGCTAAACGCGATAAAAAAAACACGTTTTGTTCGTTACAAAGCGAGAGAATTAGTATATACCAAGAGTATTACGGGTTTCATTATGCGGAGAGAATCGCGAGATCAGATTCAAAATAGGAATCTCTTATCATTTTTTTAAACAGCTTTTAACCGTGTTTCAAGTTATTGATTTTGTGGTAGAGTCTCTGTAGAAACTCAAATTTTTTGTGGCATTAAGCACTCCTCTGTATTTTTTTTTGTATGATATTGGAAGGCAAACAAGCAGACGGATTTCCTGATGGTAAGAAATTCACGCCGCCTAGAGACACCAAAGGTGGTAATGGTGCGTTGCCAACCTGAGGTCGGGATGTTAGACCTCGAGCAAAAGTAAGTTTACCGGCTACCTTACCCTCCGAACCGGAACACGTCATGACGTTATGGCGGCAGGAATAGGTAAGGCGGTGGTACCAATCCGGGCGAGTCGCTGCTAAACTCTACCACCTAGTCAGAATTCACGGTGTTAGTGACGGTGAGCCTTTGCTCGCCTTTTACAAGCTGCCTGGCAAGAAAGGCAGATGGTCTATTCTACAAAGGAGCCCGGACCATCACGGGGAAAAATACGGGGTATACTGTCGCCCATAAGTGCAAGGTAAATAAGGACTCTATACTTATAACATAACATATCCTGGCTAACTGAGTCATCATCGCCGAGCAAAAACTATTAAAGTTACAGCCATAAAATTTGGTGAGTAGGGTTGTTTTATTGAGTAGCCAAATACTCAATAACACAAGTAAGGGGTTGAAATAGGGGTTGAAAGGTTGTACGGAAGATATGAAATTTTATTTTTGGGCTACTTATTAAAATTTAGTAGATTCGTATTTAAGAGTTTCTGGAATTTCTACCCTTAGAGGGCTGAAATAGGGTTTGAAAGTTGATAAAGTCCTTACTAATGTGGTATAAAAAAAGTCTTATTGAATAAGATTCTAAACTACTTAATCAGTAAATATATTAACTGCCACGCGAACAAAGCCGCGGGTTACAGCTAGAGTTAATATGAAATAAGGATGACGGCCGTGATGTATGTTTGTAGTTATTTTTTTTCTTATTTTTATAAAACTTCGATACAGATATGAAACATTATTTTTATGATTCATTGTCAAGTAACGCCATAGGCTTAATTAATGTATTTTGTATTTTTTTTCAAGAGAATAAACATTGTAGATACGCATTAGGCATTAAATATCACATATACGAGTACGTCTACAAGGTCAACGAAAATTAAGTCATTGTGTATTATGCTTATTACAATTGAAATGATATGTCAGGTCTAATGGAGGGCAATGTCGTCGAGTACAGGGAGAGGTTGCTCAAGGCCTACAGAAAGGCTATCATTCCCCTGAAAGCCTACATGAGACAATACGAGTGCTACACTGAACTCTATGTACTGAACATTGAAGAATATGTTGAGTAAGGACCTCATTATGTCTAACGAAGTGTAGAATATTTGGTGACATTTCAAGTTATGAATTAGAATATTCGTAGCTAAATTTTGGAGTTAATTATTCATATTTAAGAGAAAAGTAGTAATATTAAATGGGATTCCCCTGTAGCAATATAAGCGAAATTGCAATTATAAATAGTTTTTTTTTTGTGGTTTACTAGCCGACCTGGCAAAACTTTGTATCGATTGACATTTTTCTGACTGACAGTCTGTAATTTGTCAAGTCTGACAAGTCTCACATTGTTTATTTTTCCTGCAATTTTCCCAGCTTTTCTCTTTATATCAACCTACTCCTGACAATAAATAACACAGTAAAAAAGAATTACCAACATTGTTTCATACGTTCACGCGTGATGCGATGACCAAGGTAAATGAGGATTTCAAAAGATGGCATCTATATATTACAAAAAATAAGTTCCTATTTCGCGTGCTTACCACATCACGCCTGAATGGATGGACCTATTTTGCTAATTCATTTTAGTCTTCTTGGTTATTTTCAGGACAATGCTCTTATTAAGAGTAAACCCGAGAATAGTTTCGGAGAAACAGTACGTTTTTGTTAATGTCAAGCGACATAAAGTTCGCTTATCGGCTCGTATCGTGTTATGAAAATAAGGAGTTGACACAAAGAGGACGTACATACATACATACATATCTTCACGCCAAGTCCTTTACGGGGTTGGCAGAAAGTATCGAGTGACTAACCTGTCTGGCTTCCTTCACATTCATTAATAATTACCCTTTTCATTCAAATACACCGGTTTCGGAGATTCTTGACACCACCCTCGGATAATAACCGAGTGATCTGATCGTGGAATGTCAACCTTGGTCTCCCCGGGTACCTATATCCATCCACATTCGCATTGTATATCTGCTTTGTCAATCTTTCATCAATAAATTATGTAAATTAAAATTTAGCTTGTTGTTTAGTTTGTCGACAAGTTTGTCACCTTGTGAGTATTTGTAGAAACTACCGTCAAGAGAAACATACGGCGTCAGAAATTCGTGAAGAAATACAATTGCATTACGATGCTAAACAAGACCTGATATGGAGGCTTCCACAATTTATAAGCATAGGACCTTTCGCTATTAACGTCGACACTTTAAAGGTATATTTAATACTGATATTTATGCTCAAAATATTTAATTTTAGGTGGGGTGTTATTCAATTAAAATAGTACTTTTTGGTAAGTATTGTAATGTGCTATAATTGATGAGTAAAAAGTCACTCGCAACCTTATCGTCTATATTCAGTTCTACACTCTCAATAAACTTAAAGACAATATCGGTTTTTTCGCCTGTGCACAATTTCTTACGCGCACACTTGTTGCGTGAATAAACAGCATAACTGGACATAATTATAATAATCAATTACTGAGTTATATCACAGTTTGAACTGTTCCTATTTCGAAAAATTGCAAACTGAACTACTTTAATTCTTGATTATCGGGTTCTGAATAAATATCTCTACCAACACGCTCACCGATAAAATAAATAAAAAGAGAAACTTTGGAGTTAAAGTACGCCCTAAATTTTACAAAATAAGATTAAAATCGTTAACGACATTAGCGTTTTAATTATATGAATACGATACACGACGAATTACTAGATTTTTTGTTTACGAACGTTTTCGTTTAATTTAATTTTTATGCTTTTCAAATTGGTTCACACATGGCATAATTTTGTGGTTTCAAAATGTATAAAAATACAGATGACTTAAGAACCTTTTCCCCTTTGACACACAAACATACTGTGTATAGCTTAGATATAGTCCAATAATTATAGTAGAAATTTCATTAAATAAACAAAAAAAAAGTAAATAATGAAGCGCAGTAAAACTGTGAAAAACCGACTCTAATTCATTCAATACCAAGAAGCGCTGCGACAAGATGGTTCCGCACAATTTTTATCAAGATCACAGTATAAACTGGACCACTACGACCGCTATGATCATCAATCATGTCGTCAAGGTACATGAAAATGCACTACGTACACAAAATACACTATGCATTATTAAGTGTAATTTAAATACCACCAGTCGGATTATGTTAAAACTTATAAGGCACTATTTTAGAATTATTACCTTACCTTTGCAAAAAAGAACCATCAAAATAGGTTAATAGTTGACTGTATAACCACCTTAAAATATACAAAAAGTAATTAAAAAACTTTTGAATTGATAACCTTTTCCTCATATAAATTGGTTAAAAAGAGGCGAGCACTATTTTTGTTAAAAGTTGAGATTAATTTATCTAATAATCATAGCAACTGTTGGTGACAAAACGTTCGGATATAATGAGAGCGTTGTTAGTAATGTGGATGGAAGAGGTCCGTTTGGTCGTGGATGATGTGATCCTAGCCTACAAGTCTATCATGAGGAAGCTCGGAGAGAAACCGAATACCATAGAGCATGTGTTCGAGATACGTGAGTGGATGGAGTCCATTCCATTCGCGTTAAAGACTCAAGAAGATATTATGCGGAAGGTTCATACGGTAAGTAAAAAGTTTCTGTACCTTTCCTACCTTTTACTTTAGGACTTGGAACGTAGACTCTTTACAAATGTAAGCAAACTTTGTTGATTTGATTAAAAGGACAACAAATTATTTGATGATTAAGTATCAGGAAAGTTAAGAAATATTTTAAAATACCATCTATACCATGCCACTTTTTTTCTATGTTATATGTGTAAAATGAAAAAGAAGATTCTTATTCTTATTCATACAGTTCTTAAATCAACTTCAGTTCAGTAAATATAGTAAGTGCCATCCGAGCTAAGCTGCGGGTGACAGCTAGTAATGAGTATATTACCAGATTGAACCTTGAAATACTTTTGGTGATATTCCTAAATTTTACAGGATTATGAAGTTCTTGATGTATTCTTTACGCCGCTGGAGAATGATGACTTCAAAGCATTGTGGGAAGCAATTGGATGGCCACTTGTTATTAATAATCAGGTAAGGTTTCTCCGAAATAAAGTTTTTAGATTTCACATTGTAAAATATATCTTATTTAGTAATCAATAGAAGAGGAAATCTACGCATACTGTACGAATTACAAGCAAACTAAATGTCTGGATTTCCATTCAATACTACGAAAGTACCTTAAAGTGATCATTCTATACCGTTTGCTTACTGTATGTAGCTTAGCTACGCCGTAGCTGCAGCGTAGCTTACGCATAACAATGTCATGAAAATACAATAATATGAAAGATTTAAAGACTTTTAAAGTATACATATAAAGCTTTTCTGTTAGTTGTATTTTTTTGACATTCTTTGTTCTTCTCGTGTCTTCACTTATACCAGGGGTGGGCAAATTCTATTGACTGCGGGCAGGTAAATTAAAAAAAAATCTAGTGGCGGGCCAGTAAATTATAATTAATCTTGAGGTGGGCCGGTTTATCAAAACACCTTAAAATATCAGTAAATATTAAAACGTTGAATAAAGATAACATAAGGCATTTTTTTTATTTTACAATCCTTTATTGAAATAAAATCTTCTTGTGAAGTCTTAACATATGAAATACGCTATAAATATATTTAAAGTAACGATTCAGTATCTTAATTGTTCAAATTTCCATAGTCTTTTAAGATTTCGACCATTAATTTTTTAAGGAGATTAATATTTTTTCTAAAAACAACCCTTGGCGGGCCGGATTAAAACCTATTAATTTAATAGTAAACCTGTAATAGTAATTTGCCCACCCCTGACTTATACCAATGTTATGAATCCGAAAGTATGATCGTTCTTTTTCACGTCAAACGTTTTACATAAAAACGTTTAACATAAAAACGTTTTTATGGCATATTTTTTGTGTGTGATGATAGGATGCTGGAAATCTACAAAGCTACTTTTTATCCCGATATGTAAAGAGGTTCACGCTAGTGATGTAACGAGTGTCATTTTTAAACATTCGCGAATGCGAATATCTGTTACCTACATTCGCGAATGCGAATATCTGTTACCTACATTCGCGAATGCGAATAATCGATTTTTGTTTCTTAATTTGGCGCTAATTGCCTATGGCTTGGTAATAGTTTGAACGAGGTGCGTTCCATTTGTAGTTTGCTGAGTTGATACGAACGAACGCATCTGACCATAGTGTCATTCCGCTCGCACCGGTCTTTTCACAAGTGAATTTTGAGGTTAGAGTGTGATTAGCGTAATGATAATAATAATAATAATGATAATTTGTATTTGTTTATGTACTTACATTGCATTATATATTTTGTCTCATAAGTTACAAAGGAAATTTGATTGTTAAGCAGCAATACCCAAAGAAAAGTAAAATGTGTAAATAAATAATACCAAGGCTTATGATAATGTGATGATGTATTACGAGGTTAACTTTCTTGTATTTAAAACATAAAAAAATAGTGGATTTAGTTTTTCCAACCTACTATTATCTTCAACTTGTTTTTTTTATTTTATATTCGCAAAACATTTGCATAAATTTTGTGAATGCGAATAAGTCAAAAAATGCGAATATACGCGAATACGAGTATTCGTTACATCACTAGTTCACGCTTTAAAGCTAAATAACTTTAATACGCGGTCGGTATCGCGGACAACATTTTGTCACATATTAAAAAATGATATGAAGACAATGTTAATAAATGTGGTTTTGTTTTTTTAAAGGTGCAAGAAACGACTGATTTCTTAGAAGAAGAACAGGAGAAGTTTTGGAAGTTGCACCAACAAGACGAGCAGACATTGTATGATAAGATTGACTATTTCACTGCTCAGTGTATGGCTCTTACACTGCAAAATGATTTTTCGAAAGTAAGATCTTGGTTGTGTATGACTTTTTGCATTGCATGCATGCATATATAAAGTCATGCATGTTTTTTGACGTTTTCCAGATTTAGAGCGAGTAGCACACAAGTACAAGGGAGGGTCTCCTGATGGTAAGAGATAACCGTAGATGTTGTAGGTGCGTAACTGTCTTGTGGTCGGGATATTGAGTCTATTGTGTAAGTCTACAGGCTATCCTACCCTCCGGACCGGAACATGCTCGAAAAATATTGTCCTGAATTTATAATGGATAGGAATGGAAAAAAGGTTCTGGAGTGGCGGCCCCGCACTGGAGGACGTAGTGTTGGACGACCCACCTAGTGGTGATCTGGTCAAAGTCGCGGGGAATAGCTGGATACAAGAGGCTGGTGACCGTGACTTGTGGCGCTCTTTGAGGGAGGCCTATGTCCAGCAGTGGACGTTCTCCTGCTTATGATGATGATGATGAATATTGAGATTTATTCCTGCTTTAAATGAAGCCATGTTATACTGTTCTGGAAATATCGATTTATTAGAGTATTACTCACGAAGTTCAGTCTAGATATATTTTTTAATTTTTTGGCATGGTATGTCAAACCTTGACTCATGCTATAATAAAGTATTATCCCTAAATCAATTTTATTAAGATACATTCATGAGAATGATATTCGATGATTGAGTTCTTAATCAGGTTCACGAAATTGCTAACGACATAAAGAAAGCGTGGAAAGGTATGAAGGATGCTCAGGACTGGGGTAGGATACTGAACCAGCGTCAGAAGTTGTTTGGCCAACCCGTTGTTCCTTTTGCGGATCTAAATCGTCTGGTTAAAGAGTTCGAACCGTATAAAAACCTATGGGTCACTGCTTCAGGTAAATTTAAATATAATTCTTTATAAGTGTGCTTGAGATTTTTGCGCCTAGTACTTGTATATCAGGTGCCAGATTTAATAATTTTTAGTACCTATTGTATTATATTATTCAATATTCTTAGATATCTAGGATATTACTCGCCTCTGTGGTCTAGTTGGTTTGATTTTTGTTGTTTGATTATTAGTGGGTTTGATTCCCGGGTGTCAAAAGAAAATGTGGTGTTTCTAATTTTCTAAAAAAAATGTTGCTCGGTATTGGATATGAGCCCGTTTGGCGATAGGCTTGCCACCTATCACATTGTGGGACTAAGTGCCTTCGGCTAGTCGTGGGTATGCAGAGGCACAACCAGGGCGGTTGTGCCTCTGCATACCTCTTCGACGATAATATGGGCGTGAATATACTTTTTTATCTAAGATATTACTACAGGTTCACAACTTCAAAATAAATGTATAGATTTTTGTATCAAAGAGGAGGCGAAATGAGAGCAGAAAACTTGTTGATGTTTTTGTAGGGAGAGCTCTGTTTTAACAGGCTAAAGAGAAGAAAGTTCTCAATTCGACTGTAATTTTTGTAGCCTTTATTGTTGAAAAAAAATATAATAAAATGCGTCAACTCTCGTGACTCGTGATTAAAAATTATTTATACTATTCAGATTTCCTAAAGGCGAAAGAAGTGTGGTTGGACAATCCGTTAATGTATGTGGACGCGGATTCCATCGAACCTCTCGTTAACGAGTACTACAAGACCATCATGAAGTGTATTCGAGTCTTCGCCGATCTGCCTAAAGTGCAGAAGGTCGCGATAGCTATACGGGTGAGTAGACATAGTACAGGTTTTAAAAATAACTGACCAATCAAATTGTAGAATTTCTAATCTTCTTCACGTTGATTGGTCGCGAAAGTAACTTAGTATCTGACGTCACTATTTTCTTAAAGCGAACGAAAACTGAGAGCCGCAGTTAAAATGCTGGTTGTGAATATACAAGAAGTCGTAATACTATGCTTTTGTATTTTATAAGTTCAATAGTTATCGAGTTTTCGTGATTGGTGAGTATGGATATATGTGTCTAAAGTATGTATATAACATAAATATCCCTTATATTTATCGCCTCTGTGGTCTAGCGGTCCGGGTGTGGACTTGACTGCTTGAGGTCCCGGGTTCGAATCCTGGGTCGGCCAACAAAAAGAAAATTGATAATTGGATTTTTCCAATTTTCTAATAATAAAAAAAAATGTTGGTCGGGTTTGGAAATGTGCCCGGTTGGCGATAGGCTTGCCACCTATCATATTGTAGGACTTAGTGTCTTCGGCTAGTCATGGGTGCCCTGGTTGTGCCTCTGCCTACCTCTTCGGGGATATGGGCGTGAAGATACTTTACTTTTACTTTATATTTATTGTTATTTCCATAATTATTGCAAGTCCAAAAAATACTTCCGGATTTTTCAAGCAATCCAAGTAATGTTGATAAGCCCAGTCGCGCACTCAAAGGTCAGTGGCCATTTTCCGCTTGTCGTTTGGATTCGATTATAATATCTAAGTTTTTTTTTGAATGGCTAATTTGTTGCTAACGGCGAGGTTTTTACAACTTCACCGGGCTTTAATACCTAAGTAGGGTAGGTCATAATATAGATGTCTATTTTTTCAAGATTTAAATAAGTAGTTGGAAATTGTCTTAACTGTGAAATGTAAAAAAAATGTAACAACCGTTTCGTGACTAAATTGTCAAACATGTTGTCAGTTCAGAAAGTCCTTAGAGTAAAATTTACGTAAATTTACATAGGTTTTATGTATATTTTGAAACATTTCAAAGTATACATGAAACCTATGTAAATTTACGTAAATTACATAACATTATGAATTGAACTCTGATTAAATCTCTCGGAACCTCCTTGGAAAAAACCTTTTATTACACGTCATTTTATATTTTGTACGATAATCAAACAAATGTTTCAATTTTATAACAAACTTGGAAAAATATTTAAATTTTTAAATGAAGTTACATTTGTATTGTTTCACGTATTTATTATAAATAGCTTATCGGTTTTGCTTATAACAGCATCTTTAGGGCTAAAACTTAAATTACTAACTAGAAGTTTATTTTATTTTATCTGTAGTTTATGTTTAACATGCCTCGGGCATTTTTTTCATTTCTTCAAAATTTTTGAAATTTAGCCCAAGCACAGGGCAAGTACTAAAATTGAGATATTTTAGAACTTTAAGATCCAAATAAAACTGTTTAATAGGCAACTTCTCGCCAAAAAATCTGTTAATACTAATACACAACAGTGGCGCGAATACAGGAAAACGGTAGTGAATAGATTGAAATTACCATAAGTCGAAGACCCCAGATATATCCAGCTCCATATAAAATACAACACACACTGTTTTAGTAGCACCAGCAATACACACTTATTGCTTCAACCGAAGCATAATCAGGAAAATTTGACTGCACTCCACGAACCCAGTTTCAGTTTGTACTCGACTTTCATGGTTCTTATTGCTGGTGCAAATAAATAAATATCTCTGGACAAGTTACGCAAATTAAATCTTACCCCAAAGTAAGTAAATTATATGCTTGTGTTATGGGTGTTAGTCAACGATACTTATACATAGAAATACATAAATATATACAAGAATAAATTTAATAAACACCGAGACACCTAATTTATATAGACACATAAATTATATTTACATATAATTTATGTAGACACCTAAATGTTCATCACACAAATGGCTGCCCCCGTCGGGAATCGAACCCGAGCCTCGCAGTTTAGGCGTGAACGCTAGCCATTCGACCAAATCAAAGTAACGGATCTTCTATTATCTTATTTTAGGATGGAATCGATGAGTTCAGGCCTCTCATCCCTATAATACAAGCTGTTAGAAATCCAGGAATGAAAGATAGACATTGGAACGAGTTTATGGAGAAAGCTGGTGAGATAAAGATATTTTTTGTTTGAAATATCACATTGGTTTTTATATCTGAGTTTCCTTTTTTATATTCAGACTACAGACAGAACATTTAAAAAAAATGTTTTAAGAGGTCACAGATTTTATCAGCAAAATCTGTAATAACTTAAAAACTTTTTTGTCTCAGGGCAATGTTATGGGCGGAATATTAGGTCTAATATGAAACTTTACAGACTTGCTCTCCTCCAGCTTGAAGGACCGTAATACAAGGCAGTAGCACCAATCAGAGCAAGCTGCTGCATAGAACTTTGCTCCCTATTTCTGTTTGACTGCACTAGAGGAATAATCCAGTAAACTAACTAATGGTTGCTCATTGGACCATGATAAATTTAATATCTTGTTGATAAGAACGCCATCTTGGTTTCTCAAGACTAACTACTTTTTTTTTCATACTTTTTAGCGCGCCATCTGTGATCTTTTATCGTTATCATCAATATATTTGTTTGTGTGTGTCAAATGCATGGTAGTGTGGATAATGTTTTATTTATTGATTTAATGTCCTTTATATGCATTATTATTGAAAAACATTAGCGTTCTGCACTTCTCCTACACATAAACTATAAGTGTGCTAAATTTTATGCTCCTCCGTCCGTGCAATTTTCGTAAAAAGGGGCCCAACGTTTTGGCATCACGTATTAATATATAGATAAATCACCATCATTGGACAATGTGACTTTAACATCCCGATGCCGTTTGAGAATCAGGAGGAGATCTCACAAGTTGTTTTTATCCAAGTATTGTGCCAGGTATAACTGTGACAATGAACGAGAAGCAGACGTTCGCGATGTGCATTAAGCAGGGCGTGGCGGCCCACGGCGATCTCATCGCGGAGATCGGGGAGCTCGCCTCCAAGGAGTATGTTATCGAGCAGGCGCTTGACAAGATGCTGGCCGAATGGACCAACAAGGTTATGGAGATCTCGCCATATAAGGCCACGGGTGAGTGCTTTAGACAGCTTGGTAAGCTGTTGGTTAACTGAGCCAAGGTTATGGAGTTCTTATCCACTTTGCCTTAAATTTGTGTCGTATAGATTTTTTTATGTTAAAGGCTAGCAAACAAGCACACTAATCTCTTGGTGGTAAGAGACAACTGTAGCCCATAGATGTTACAGGTCAATGTCCTGAGGCCGGGATTGAAGCCCTATTGTGTAAGTCTACCGGCTACCCTTCCCTCCAGACCGGATTATGACAGTTGTGAAATGACGGTACGATCAGGCATCTTGCCCCACCCGGGTAAATGCTGCACAGCACTATGACCAGCGGTCTTGTTTATTTTAAACTGTGCTCGCCTCCTACGGCCTGCCTGGCAAATAAAGCTCTTTTGCAATGTGGGGACCGAGATTCGGCTGAGAAGTATTTGAAGTTGCCTGTATGCTGTGAGGCTTGAAAAGGACTAGATTTAGCATTTTAGGATTTTTCTCAACTTCGGTGGTTGCATCGATAGGAGTCGTATTAAATATCACTTGCTCGTTAAAATTTTGTGAAATGTCGGTGTGCAATAACTATATCAAATCATTGTAACATTTCTTCCATAATTAGGTTTTTGTAATTTCGTTATGGTTGATTGTAAGAATGTTTTTCTTTAATTTTTATCCGAACAAAGCCAGGTTTCCGGCTATGTTAATTCGAGACTCAAATCTTAATATAGCTCCTATTAAAGCCTTTAAAATTTATTCAATGCGGTCTAACTTGTGCTATTGAGTCCTTAAGTTAAAGCAATCCCAACTCCAAAGTTTATTAATAACTTGATATTGAACTTCACACAATGCACGATGACGTCAATAATCCCCAATCTCCAGGGACATTCATAATGAAAATACCGGATGAAACGCTCCAACTGCTGGACGAACATTTGTTGGGAACACAACAGCTCGGCTTCAGCCCTTTCAAGGCGGCCTTCGAGCTACGCATTCAGGAGTGGGATGACAAACTTCGGCTCACGCAGAAAGTTGTCGACGAATGGATCGAATGTCAGAAGTAAGTGCTTCATTATATCAAGTTATATTTTTGAATGCTAATGTTTTGTGTCGCTAATAACTTGTTTGGTACTTTGGCATGAGTAAAATTCTACATTTGATAGCAAGGAATCTTGTCATACTAAATTTTGAAAGTTAATTCCACAGTTAAGATAATGCATATTTTTCTATTAAATCTATGTTTTAATCTTCGAGAGAAAAATATTGATATGTATAAGTCTCGATGTGATAGATCTGGTTGTAAATTAATGATTTTTAATTTCATCATCATCATCATCATCAGCTGGAGGACGTCCAGTGCTGGACATAGGCCTAGACTCAAAGAGCGCCACAAGTCACGGTCACCAGCCGCTTGGGAGGTCGTCCAACACTACGTCTTCCGGTGCGGGGCCGCCACTCGAGAACCTTTCTTCCCCAGCGGTTGCCGGTTCTGCGAGCAATGTGGCCTGCCCATTGCCACTTCAGCTTGCTAACTCTCTGAGCTATGTCGGTTACTCTCGTTCTCTTGCGGATCACCGAATTACGGATCATATCTCGCAGAGAAACACCGAGCATAGCTCTCTCTATAGCAGGCTGAGCGACTCTGAACTTATTTAAGAGGCCCACATTTTTAATTTGTCTAGGCTTATTAATGCTCTTACCAGTGTTTACTTCAAAGTGTATAAAGGTTGATTAAAACTATTTTTATTGAGTTGGCATGATTGTAGGTACGTTTAAAACATTAATTTTGAACCAGATTAAACTATTTTAAATTATCTAACAGTAAGATACTATAGGGAATGGATGTATTTGGAGCCTATCTTTACGTCAGAAGATATATCGAGGCAACTTCCTTTGGAAGCCAAAAAGTATGGGACCATGGAGCGGATTTGGCGCAGGATAATGTCCTCTGCTGCTGCTTGTCCTAAGGTATGCACTTAGTTAAATTGTAGATTAATTATTTAATAAGTATATATGTTTGTTTTTAAGTTATCTTCTCAACACATTACTGTGTAGGCTTCTGACTGTTAAGTTAATGAAATATGACTTGCATTTATTGAAATTAAAAAAAAATAAAGCTATTTCTAACATGACAAATTTATTCTTTGTGACGTCACTAGATCGTAGAAACTACCTTTCATCGGTTGCCTTTAATACAGGTCCTCTTTTTTTTAAAGAAAATTGACACATCCTTACACTAAAATCCGAACCGATAAATTATCTCTATGATGTTTTTCTTATAAAAATTAAAAGTCTATCTAAGTTATAAATGGTTGACCCTAGAAGCGCTGATTTTATGTCGTGAGCTTACTATGTCTGATCGTAAAGTCAATTAAACGTAGGGAAGCTGGTCCCTCGTGAGGAACAATTGGAATGATATTAATAATGATTAAAGGTAGTTCACGGTATGTATATTTGTCTACAGATAATGATAATATGCCCTGATAGCCGCCTTTTGGATAGTTTGGCGGAAGCTCGGCATCTTTTAGCTGTAGTTTCACGAGGTCTCAACGAGTACATGGAGCTAAAAAGGCTCCGTTTTCCGAGGTTCTTCTTTCTCAGTGACGATGAGCTGCTCGAAATTCTATCACAGTCGAGGAACCCCAGAGCTGTACAGCCACATCTCAGGAAGTGCTTTGAGAATATTGCTAAGGTACGTACTTGCAGTGACGCTAACAGTGACAGTAAAAAGCGAAGAAAATTAAAATACGTAATTGCTCTTTCAGTTGCGTCGGTTTAATCGAAATGGTATAATATTTTTTACTTTAGTTCTAACGTTATTGCCTTTGCAAACGAATAAATTTCTGCAATGCAGGTTTTAATAGCCGTTTATTTAAAATTTTATTACTTTCAGTAGAAAAAAAATTAACTTGTTCAGATTGACTAAACCTTTACGTTGTTATCAAATTTTTTGCTTTCCGTGTAGCTGAAAAGTAGTCGTGACTGAGCTACGAAGCTTCTTAGCAACTAATTGATGCACTATAATGTCTTGTGTAGATATATAATTTTAAGAATATATGTTTACTATAAAAATAAACAACTTGGTATAAGTAAATTATATTTTGTCTGGCTTTTGAGCAAATGACTAAGTCAAAAAAGTATCAATAAATTGTAAATGATACCAAAGCAACACAAAAGAACAATTTCACACGATTTCTGACGTATGTATTTTCGTTAAACGGCCAATTTCCATTACCTTACTTAGGTAAGAGATAGGGCTACTTTAGATCAGTAACCAGAAAGCCACCACTATTTTTCATTAATTAACAATATCTTAGCTCAAAAATTTCAGTGGGCATATCTATTACTTTTGATAGATTGTTGGAATTCCCCATAAATTGTCTAAGCGGTAATGGCGCACCCCATTAAAACACTTATGTAATTGCGATTACGTTTGAATTTCTATGGATTAGTTGTTCAACTAGTTTATAATTTGCTCGAGCGCTACACAGACTAGACGTCTTACTACAAAATATTTTTTTTAAACAAAGGGCTTTGCGGAAATCAATTTGCGACACATTGGTTTATTTATATTCATACAATATGCAAATCTCGAAAATTTTTTTCACATACAGATAAACATACCATTATTAATAGTCGCACTACTTCTAGATGAGTTAGTGGGGTTAAATCATTTCATGTAGTTTGTCCAATGAAAAAAAGAGACTTTTGATAAACAAAAGTTTATAATTATTTAGATGACTAAGTATAAAACCTTTGATAAGTTTATTACTGGTTAATTTAAATTGGCAAACTTTAATACAATTTTGAATATTAAAACTTCATCATAGGTATATTATAACTACATCAAGAACAATTTTATTTCATATAGGTTACATTCGAACCAGATTTGAAGATTTCTCAAATGCATTCCAGTGAAGGGGAGATTGTGGAGTTGGTGTATAAGTTTTATCCTACGTCAAATGTCGAGCAATGGCTGTTATTGCTCGAGGATACCATGCGACACACCAGTTAGTATGAAACTTCTTCCATCTTCCTTCTTCCTGACGGTGTTGAGGAATCGTTATCTCAATAATTGATTATTCTTATATTTTAAAGTAAATGTGTAGATGCATGTACCTATTTACGTGCCTGATTATATTTTTGCTATTTATACGTTTAATTGCTGAAGTATATGAAATTATGTATATCACCAGTGTTTCGACAATTTTTATTTTATTTTATTTAAACAGATACACCACTGGCTTATCACTAGACATTGTTAATTACACCACATATCAGTTTTGTTCAAGATGATTTGCCTTTAAAGGTAT
>NJDD01000663.1:86739-121251 GCA_002245505.1 Calephelis nemesis | reverse complement strand
TTTGATGCGTTTTTTTAAATAGGTAGTGATTCAAGAGGAAGGTTTATATGTATAATAATATGCTTCATATATTAGAGAACCACTGATAATTTCAAGATTTCTAATGCGAAGTCGTAAATAAATATATTTTTTTGCGCTTGCATTGCTAACGCTGGCTGAACTCTACGAGATAGATCAAAATAATGTACTAAGTATTATTAACCTTAAAAAGGTCTATAAAAAATTCGCAATGGTATATGTTTATCTCTTAGGGATAACTTACAATAACCAATTTTTATCCTTTACTTTTTACGAAAAATAATATGGCTTATTTACGAAGCGATGTAAAGCAATACAGCATTAATCCTTATCTATTTAAGTATCTTAAATAAATTTTACATTTAATGTAGAACAATATAGCCCTTTACAGCATGTAAGTTAAACGAATAGTTACGGAGATATTACAAGTTTAAAATATAGGGACATCGCGGTTGCGGCGGTACCGGCTGGCCGCGGTGCGTGCCTATGTCTATAAAATATAGCGCGACAAAGCACGCGCTTTTTCATAGGACTTTGTAATTTACAGCGATCGCACGCATTTATCGGAACTCCCTAGTGAGGAAAATAACAAACTTAATGAAAACGTGCTTTTCAGCGCGACATCTATAACTGTTTAACTAAATTGTATTTACGTTTGTAATTTAATAATATTTAATACGTTTATTAATAAATCCCTACTAATATTATAAATGTGAAAGTAACTCTGTCTATGTGTGTCTGTTACGCTTTCACGCCTAAACCAGTGAACCGATTTTAATGAAATTTGGTACAGAGATAGAATAGACCCTGAGAACAACATAGGCTACTTTTTATTGCAAAAATATAGGGGAGAATGGGTAAAAAGAGGGAATGACTGTTCATATGGAAATTCGTCATTTTTGAAGCTGTGACAGTGAAACTTTGTATTTAGACACTTTATGATAAACGAAAGAACAAAGGCTACTTTTTATCACTAAAAAATGAAAAAGAATAGGTAAACAGAGGTGATGCATGTTTGTATGGAAAATTTCGTCATTTTTGAAAATATAACAGTGAAACTTTGTATTAAGACACTTAACGAGGAACGAAAGAATATAGGCTACTTTTCATAGCGATAACTTAATCAAAAAGTATAAAATATAAACATGGGAACGTGCAATTTTTTATGCTAACCAAATTTGTTTCAAAATAATGCATTATGTGCGAAGGTTATTTTATAAACACGATGTTAATCCTTATCCAAAACAGTACGTCATTCATCACAAGTATTCAAATTAAAACAAAATTGCATTTCACATCACTCGATTTGAATGAATATCTTAGGAGATGTCGCAGTTTTAAAATAACACTATCAAATAGAATATAATCACTACGGTAACACTATAGTTTAAAGACCGCGCAACACAGACGCGTGGTATGCGTGTGGTTGACTCCTTATGGAACGGATGTGCTCAGCTCTAAATTTATTCTTTCCAGAACATCACCGTGTAATACTTTTTAGATGATATTTAAATAAAAATAGATTAAAGTTTGAAGTAGGACGTAGGCCGTTTCCCATCTTAAAATTTTAACGGGTAGCGTTGGAGTGTTAAATATTAAAAAATAAATAGGCTACGCGGGCGAAGCCGCGGGTAATAGCTAGTAAAGTATAAAGTATGAAATGTCGCATACGAATCCGCAGGCAGCGGTTTAGCGTGCACCAGCGGCATGCGCTTTGATTGCTACTCGTTCTAGTGTCTCCGCTTGCGCTGTAGCTATGTGTGTCGGCGTGCCGCGTGTTATATATAAATTTTATAGTAAAGACGCAAACGGGAAAGCGCACTGGTGTAGACATACCCTGTCTCTATTCATTATCTCTATTTTGTATCTGTATCTGTATTCATAATCTCTTTTTCCTATTTTTTGAGTTTTTTATATTACATTAAGTTGTTACATTTGAGTTACTTTCAGAGTTTATTTACTAACAATAAAAATAATAAGTAAACTGAGAGTAAGTGTATACTTATCTCTAGCTGGACAGTCTCCGTGCGCTGGTGAAAGGGTCGCTCACGTTCTTCCAGCGCGAGGTTGTGTGTGCGCTTATTGTGATCGAGGTGCACGCGCGTGATGTGACACGCTCACTCCTCGATGAAAATGTCAAACATGTCTCCGACTTCCAGTGGTCCTGCCAACTCAGGTATCATGCCCCGCTCCAATCACTAAAATTAGTTAATTTTTAATGTTGTGTATTTTTGGAGAATCAGTACTACACTTGACGGTTGGGCTAGGGTTGTTATATTTGATTTGTCATTGAGAATAAACCAGGAAGAATAGAAATAAAAACTAACTATTAGATGATACAATATGTTAATAAAAAAATATTTTTGAATACGTTGCAACAAATACTAACATAATTTAACATTATGATGTGCAAACATTTTACCGTTAAAAATTGAATTGAATATATGTTTATCAAATCTATATTTTATTAATTGAATAAAATTAAATTGGTTCAAAATATCAGTTCAAAATAATCGTGAGAAGTGTCCATGTGTGGGTCGTAAAGTTAACTTTGCCATAAAACCTTGCCTTTAAGATGTTACTATTTTGTGGTATGGTGGAAATATTAGAAATCAAAATATAACATTAGTTATATACAACGTAAAGGATGATTCTTGATATCTTTAAATAATAAATAATAAATCCCTGGTCAAGTTACACAATTTGAATCTAACCCCAAAGTAAGCAAATTATGTGCTTGTGTTATGGGTGTTAGTCAACGATTATCATACATAGAAATACTTAAATAGATACCAGAATCAATTTAAAAAACACCCAGACCCGGAAATGCAGACATCGAAATGTTCATCACACAAATGCCTGCCCCCGTCGGGAATCTGACAGGAGCCTCGCGGTTGATCGATGTAGTTAGGCGAGTACGCTAGCCACTCGACCAACGAGGCGGTCACTTTGTAGTGAAATGTCACGAAGGTCACGGAACAGAATCTATTTCGATAAGAGCGTTAGTCTGTTTTTATTCCTTTTAATTTTTGTGTAGGTGGATGTGCTGTTTTAGTAAATTTTGGCACATTTTCGACCAATTAATTGGTTTCTAAAATAAGCGTATCCTTGGGAATATTGAAACTAGACGTTAAAGAGGACGTTGTGTGATTTTAGTATTGATAAATCAACGTCCTGTTAATAATTAATGATTTTATGTGTCGTGAAGAATAATTGATATTTTTTTACATTTCTTAGTTTGTGTCGCTTTTAGTGGTACTAATAGTCCAAGCTGCAAAGGTAGAAACGAGATATTACCTCCTAATTTTTTAACCTGCATTGATTTACATAAAATTTTGAAATGCTTTTTGCAAAATTTCAATAAAACTTTAAATATGAGCATTTAATAAGTAGAAAAAAAACTTGTATGGGTTAATTAAAAGTGGCTTATTGCTTCAATACGATATTTATGATTTTTTTTAACCCTGTTTGATGTATTTCACCCCTTTTAGAGCACCCCTTTATAAAATATGATTTTTCTGACTTTTAAAAATACTTTTTTTCTGGATTAATTATGTTGAAATAACTCATTTTGTTTGTGTTCAACACAAAATATTACTCCCCTAATGTTCAACCCTTATAAATCACCCCTTAGTTTGAAAAAAAATTGAAAAACATTATTTACCTATAAAAGTATATTTTTTTTGATGACTTATTAATAATTGTGAATGGATATTTTTTTATTTGTACTTATTGGATTTTTTTTCATAAATTCCAACCCTTAAAAATCATCCCCTATTAAAAAAAAATGAAATAAAATACTTGCAGACGTACTTATATAATTTTTTGGCTTATTTATATCGAAATGATATGACATAATATATATCACATTTTATTTACCATTTTTCCGTTTTTTGACGTTGAATTAAAAAAAAATCGTTTAAATAATGTATGCTACCTTCGATAAATCATTACTCGGTTTGTATTAGGTCCACAACCAATTAAGAGGCACACATCTCTTCATTTTTTTTAAGCTTCATTTTTGGTTCTTACTTTTTTATTGATAAAATGAATAGTTTTTGAGTTATTCATAAAAAAACGATTAAAAACGTGATTTTTTTCACGAAAAATGCCAATTTTCAATCGCGTGTAACTCGAAAACTATTAAGTTTTTTTAAAAAAAGGCTTAGAACAATTTGTCTTCAAATTCAAGATTTCCGAGGTTATTTTTCACCAAGAAAAATTCACCACCTAGTTGGGGTGGAACTCACCTCCAGGCAAAAAGCACACATCGGGATAGGGTAGATTTTGATTTTTTTACTATTTCCTACATGCTGTCAAAATTTCATGAAAATCTATGCAGGTTCAAAAAATTCGGAGGTGAAAACCTTGGTAGCTTGGATTATATAGAATCAAAGCTCGTAAACCTCGTCGTTTGTGATGTTGCAAATCCGATGTAAAGTTGTTCGTTACAAAACATGTAACTCAGATTTTTTCTTTAGTTAAAAAAAAATAAACACAAAAAAAGTATTTTCACGCCCATATCCCCGAAGAGGTAGGCAGAGGCACAACCAGGGCCCCCACGACTAGCCGAAGACACTAAGTCCCACAATGTGATAGGTGGCAAGCCTATCGCCAACCGGGCACATTTCCAATCCCGACCAAAATTTTTTTATTAGAAAATTGGAAAAATCCAATTTTCTTTTTGTTGGCCGACCCGGGATTCGAATTGGGGACCTAATGCAGTCAAGTCCAACACCCGGACCGCTAGACCACAGAGGCGATTAAGCTGAATAAATACAGGTTGAATAAAATAAATTCGGGCATATTGAAATTCTTACTTCATTATTTCATGTGTTCATTATGAGGAAAATAAGCTTGATTACGTAAACAGTAAATTTATTAAAAAAAACAAAGATTGATGTAGGTACTTGATGGGGAGGCACCTGGGTTAAAGTTCCACGATCAAAAGGATCGGGTTTTATCCGAAGGTGGTGTCGAGTCATTGAAACTGACGTGTTTGTATGAATAGGGTAATAAATGTGAAGGAAGCCAGGCAGGCCTGCAAATATATTTTTCAGTCTGTACGCTCTATCTACCTCGCTAGGGACTCGGTGTGAAGATAAGTAAAAACTACTTTTTAAATTATTATTCTTGTCTTAGGTATTACGAAATAGTAAAAGACATGTATCCTCTGGAAGAAGGAGAATCGCCAGAAATATACCAAGACGAGAACCACCTGGACACGTCCATGTACTACAGACAGTTTTCTCAGAACCATTGCGACGTGAGGGCCCTCAACTCTGTGTTCACTTACCAAAATGAGTACTTGGGAAACAGGTTAGTTGTTTCGGTTCTACAAGAAACTTTGACGTAGAAAATTTCAATTGGATTGCGTACTTGCGGTAGTAAGCAATGAAATAAGAAATTCGGCAAAATTTTCAATTTTATAAAGAAATTTTACTAGGAATAACTTTTTATTTTGGGCATAAATATACATAATTTGAATAAAAAAAAAATGCAAACTAATTGGCTTACCTACATGACAAATATGTTGTAAAGGGAATTGTAGAAGATGATGTAAATTATTATGTGTGTCATTGATGTATTATAATGCTGTAAATATGATATGTTTTAGTGCAAGAGAACGACGAGACTGACGATTTCCTCATTTTGTTAATATGGCATTTTTATCTAGGCTATAGGTGCATATGGCTCTAGCCTCTATCGTAATCAGATTGTTTCAATATTTCAATTATAACTTAATTACCATAATCATCAACAAGTCTGTAGGACGCTTGTGAAAGCCCTTACAAAGTAGTCTTTGAAGTTAACAAAAAGCAAAGGTGCCTAACGTCTGTGCTCAATACTGTCGTATTCCGGGTTGCAAAATAGCTTGATTGCACAACAGACTTGAGGTTCCAACCTGAGATTATCCAACGATTCAACGATTGCAGCGGTCGGCTGGTGATAACCCCGCTGACGGACCGGTGCTACCTGACGCTGATGTGCGCCATGCACCTGCGGTTCGGGGGCGCGCCCGCCGGGCCCGCCGGCACCGGCAAGACCGAGACCACCAAGGTCCTCGCTAAACTTCATTTCATTCTAAGTAACCTGCTACCATACACCCATAGACACTGTCCTCACACACTTCACACACACACACATACTATATCACTACATAGTATAAAATAAAGTAGCTCCCTCTGTCCCTATGTCTCTTTGTATGCTTAAATATCTAAAACTGCGCAACGGATTTTGATAAGTTTTTTTTTTAAATAGATAAAGTGATTGAAGAGGAAGGTTTATATGTGTATTTCATAACCGTGCAAAGCCGGGGCGGGCCGCTAGTACTATATATAGGTACTAGTTGGTCCTGCGAACTTCGTATCGTTTGACATTAACAGCTTTAGTAGTTGCTAGCTAAACAGTTTGTATATAGATTAACACATTATTTTAACCAGTTTCCCAGCAATTTTTAAACGTTTTTTTTTCATATAAACCTTTTCCTGACAGTAACTAACGCAACAAAGAATTCCGGTGTGATGATCACGCGTAATGGGAATTCATTTTTATAGGTGTAGATAGTTCAAAACTACTTGTGAGATGTTGATAAAACTTATGTGTGACCATCTTGAAGTCATGAGTTACCTACCTTACAAAAAAAACAATTATAAAATCGCTACGTGGTAATGAAATAATTGGAGTCGGTTTTTTGCAGTTTTATTAATGTTTTTGTAATAATATCGCCATAGATCAATTAGTCTTAGATATTTTAGGAATAAATCAAATTTTGAGTTTTTCTTTGCCTACGGAAGTACAGGGACTAAGTAGTCTACAGTAAACAAGAAATAGAGCTAAAGTACTACTAGCAAAAAGAAAAAAAAATGCGTATTACCGGCTACTACGGTCTATGTATTAACGCTGTATATGGGTCTGCTATAACGGCACTCTATTACGATATCTTTTTAAAGTACCTCAGAATTCTTCTCCAAAATCGGATGTATTTCTAAGCCTGAATTTGTTTAAATTGGTTTGGCAGTTTTGACGTTAAAATGTAACACAAAATACACTTTATTTACTTTTCTCATAGGAAGGACTAGAAGTATTTTATTTAAGCTTGCTTTAATTTTAATGAAGGACTTGGCAAAAGCCTTGGCGGTGCAATGCGTCGTGTTCAACTGCTCGGATCAGCTTGATTTTATGGCGATGGGGAAGTTCTTCAAAGGATTAGCAGCGTAAGTGTGTAGGACCATTTTATAACTTGTTTTAACACCCTTCGGTAATAAGGGATATACTTTTGACGTGTCTATGTGTGTGTCTGAACGAATGAACCAATTTAGATTCGGATATTTTTGTTAGAAAGCCATCGAGATCAGGAAGGTTTTTGCTTTAATCGACATTACTGCTAGGTTTTTTCGCAGATTACTGAACATTTTTAATTTTAGTGTTAAACATTTCCACGGCAACTCTTATTTTTCATAACTAACAAGTTACTCATCTGATGGAAGAGGCAATCGTGGCCTATTGACACCAGAGTATAGATGTTTTCGGTCTATTGCTCTCCTTTGGCCGGGGATTTTTATGATTGTTATTAAAATTATTAATATGATTTTTTTAAACCACAGTTCCGGTGCGTGGGCGTGCTTCGACGAGTTCAATAGGATAGACATAGAAGTGTTATCTGTGGTTGCCCAACAGGTAATAATTTTAAGTACGACGTAGGTAGTCGATGGTTTTTTAATAATCTTTATTAGATAACAATTTAAATAACAATAAAAAGATATTCAGGATAGTTTTTCTTAATTTGTTAAAGAATAAAAAGGTAACCATTATTATCGTTATGACTCGTTTAATTTTGACCTAATTGCTTTAAAAATTAAAATAAAGTTTTTTTAAAGCACTTTTCTATAAAGTTTAATAATTTTAACATTTATACATTAATTAATATAAAAGAACAACTGATGTTGTCCCTTGCAAACTTCCACTATTAAATACAAACACCAGGTCTCTTATAGTGAAAATAGTCTAAGTTTAAATAAAAAAAATTAAGTCGTCATACAATTTTATTTCTACATTTTAGTATTAAAAAAACTTTCATGAAGATAATTGAAGGATTCTGGATTTCATGGTATAAACCTAACGACCTTCCACTATTTAATTACAAATAGTCTACATATGAGCAAGTAAAAAGAAAAAGTAAGTCCTTACCAAATCCAATTGATTTTGAGATTCTCCATTCGTTTGTCGGTTAGTTACCTCATTACTGGTACCTAAAACTGCGCAATCGATTTTGATTGGGTCTTCATTAATTGAATTATAGGGGTTCACTTAAAATCCAAGTGTGTTTAACGAAAATAAAGTAGAATCAGTGATATCTTATATATAACAGAGCAGTATACATAGTTAAAATGTTACAAATAATTATTTACATTAGGTAAGTATATAACAATGCAATCTTTTTTTTTTGGTGTTGGAATGCAAACAAGCATACGGATATTCTGATGGTAAAAAATTTACGCCGCCTAGAGACACCGGAGGTGCGTTGTTAACCTGAGACCGGGATGTTAGGCCTCGAGCAAAAGTTAACCTTAACCTCCAATCTGCCTGGGCAAAACAGATGGTCTATTCTACAAAGAAGCTCGGACCAACACAGGGAATTACCCTTCGATATTACGAGGCGCCTATAATAATTACTTAGCCTCACCGTCCCGTGGCGTTGTTGTTACAAAAGAGTTTTACTATCGTGCAGTAAATACTTTTTGAAGTCTATTAAGTAGTTTTCAGTCTTTTCCCTTCATTAGTTTTGTTTTGACAGCCTTTGGAAGCGAGCGTGTCGGTCGGTTTTGCAAAAATGGAAAAAGAACAATATTGTTCGGTGATTAGATTCTTGTTTTTGGAAGGGAAAACGCGCAGCGAAATCAAAGAGCGCTTGGATGCTGTGTACGGTGACTCTTCTCCTTCGATGGCGACCGTCAAAAATTGGTTCAACGAGTTTGCTCGTAGCCGCACGTCGGTTTTTGATGAGCCACGCCCAGGTGCACCGAAAACGGCTACTACAGAAGAAAACGTAAAAAAAATCCACGATCTCGTGGACGACGCAAAAACTCCGCAACCCGGCGGAGTTTTTGCTTCGTTTTGTGACCGTCCGCGTCGATGAAACATGGGTTCACTGGTACACACCAGAGACCAAGAAACAGTCGAAACAGTAGACTTTACCCGGCGAACGTGCTCCAAAGAAGGCGAAGACTGTTCAATCGGCAGGAAAGGTGATGGCCAGTGTTTTTTGGGACTCACAAGGTGTTATTTACATCGATTACCTCCAGAAGGGTAAAACAATCACGGGGATCTATTATTCTGACTTATTGGGCAGATTCGACCTCGAATTAAAAAAAAAAACGGAGCCATTTGGCAAAAAAAAGTACTGTACCACCAAGACAACACACGGCTCACACTTCCACCGTTGTCATGGCCAAATTTATCGAATTGCGCTACGAATTGCTGCCCCATCCACCGCATTCTCCAGACTTGGCTCCATGCGACTTTTTCTTGTTCCCAAATCTGAAAAAGTCACTCGCCGGCAATCGCCGATTTGGGTCGAATGATGAGGTCATCGCCGCCACAGAGGCCTTTTTTGAAGACCTCGGGAAATCGTATTTTTTTGACGGGTTAAAAAAGTTGGAGCATCGCTGGTCCAAGTGTATTGAATTGAAAGGAGACTCTGTTGAAAAATAAATCATTATTTTCTCAAAATTTTCTTTATTTTTTCTTAGGCTAAAAATTTATTGAATGGCCCTCGTATATCCTTAATTTTTACTCATTTTATAGGTTAATCTCTGTTTTAAAATTGAACCTATTCCCTTGAAAATTAAGTTATTTGACTATATTAACCGATCCCGTTTAGATAAAAAAAATGGGGAAGAGGGAAGCAACGCAGAACCCGTTTAGATTAAACACTAACCTGGGTTAGGGAAAAGAATGAAAAGTAGCCTATACACATCTCCAAAGCTTAATCAACTTTTGTGTTACAATCAAACTTTCGTATTTATAATAATAGTAAGATGTGTAGTACAAACTTTTTATAGAATGACCGTTAACAGGTAGTAACGATACAAAAAGCGCAACTGGCTCGTCTAGAGAAGTTCATGTTTGAAGGGGTTGAACTGCCTTTAAAAGGGTCATGCTCTGTTTTCATCACCATGAATCCGGGATATGCTGGTGAGTTTCCTTTTAGAAAGAATTCAGTTTTTAGATGAAAATCAATATATTGAAATGTCTCATAATTTATAGATTTACTGATACATGTTATTCTAACAAAGGCGCAGTACATCTGCAAAAAATCAACATAGATTTCAATAATGATGTCGTCTAAGTACAATAAATTAAGTATTTCCTCGATTTACCTGGGATTGATCTAACCCATACGTGGCGGCAAAATAACCACATCGAAAGTACTCTGCTTCGGATGAAAAAAATATTTTTTCTAATATCGGTCAAACTTGACGGAAAAATCGATTTTTAAAATCTGATCTTGCTAGCTTCGCTGGTAATACAATCCTGTAGCCAAAATGATTATATTTTTTGACAACATCCACAATAACCATTGCAGAAATTCGTAAATGACGATCTTCTGATATAACCATATCAGAAGATCGTCACTTACGAATTTCTTGTAAATGTGTAAGGTGATAAGCAGTTTATTTACAACCACCGACAAAACCTGTTCGCACTGCCTCGTTGGTCGAGTAGCTAGCGTACACTAGGCGTGTACATCGACCGACCGCGAGGCTCGGGTTCGATTCCCGACGGGGGCAGGCGTTTGTGTGATGAACATTTAGATGTCTGCGTTTTCGGTTCTGGGTGTTTGTTAAGTTTATTCTGGTATCTATTAAGTATTTCTATGTATTAGAACCGTTGACTAACTTCCATAACACAAGCATGTAATTTGCTTCCTTTGTAGTTATATTCAATTTGTGTAACTTGTCCAGGGATAATTATTTAAATTTAATGTAGCTATTCTATATTACGAACGAACTAGTTAGATTATCTGAACAACGTCATCTTCCAAACAAAAAATCAGCAACGAAATTGCCCGATTCGTTTATTATGCGACAGACACACTAAGAGATAAACCTTACCATTACAAACTATAGATGCTGTAGGTGCGTCCCTAGCTTGTTCACTCAGTGTACTGTCATTATCTAAATACCATGTAAGTCGCGGCTGTCAGAAGCGTCCGTCAGCCATGCCGACGTCCGATGGTTTGTTTCCGGCTTTAGGCTATCGTGCAAGTCTATCAGATACCCTGCCTTTCGGACCGGAACATGTTATTCGTTATAGCGGCAGAATGTGTCAAAAAGTGAAGATAATTTGATTTTCAGGACGTACGGAGCTCCCTGACAATTTAAAAGCATTGTTCCGACCGATAGCCATGATGGTGCCAGATTATGCGTTGATCGCTGAAATATCTCTCTTTTCGTACGGATTTTACGAGGCGAAAATTTTAGCTGGAAAGATTACCACCACGTTCAGACTGAGCTCGGAACAACTTTCCGCTCAGGTAATGTTAAACTTCGTGAGACGTGTTATATAATGTCGTAAAAAACTGATCGTAAAAGTGTTATCTCTGTTGAATATATTCCAAAAAAATATTTAAATGGGTTATTGGGATGCTACTGAGTATAAAAACATTTTTAACACACTTTGAGACGTTGTTTGTACTTTGTAGTAGTAGAAATTTCTTCTTCAAATCTACACCATATGTCATCAAAATCGGTTAAATGGCATATTAGTTCAAATTACATTTGTAATGTTGACGTGCACGCGAAATGGGGATTCATTAAAATATTATAGATAAGTAACTAGATTTTTTTTTATGACATTTGAAGGCAAACAAGTAGACGGATTTCCTGATGGTAAGAAATTTCCGCCGCCTAGAGACACCAAAGGTGGTAATGGTGCGTTGCCAACCAGAGGCCGGGATGTTAGGCCTCGAGCAAAAGTAAGTTTTTTGACTTATTACTGTCGTAATCCTCCTTCCGTCCTCCTCCATCAATTCCATCCTTTTTGATGTGTTTTGATAAATAACGTCATAGGCTTTGGACCACCATTTTAATTATTCGCGCCGCTGCAACTCTAGTGTTCGGCATTGTCGTGTTTTATGCTGGAGTAGGGTGGCTTGTAGATTTGTAAGCATGATTAAAAGTTTCCTACCAATACATAACGACGTATACCAGCGTGGTGTTTGTGGGCGACGGTGGTCTCTTACCATCACGAGAGCTGCCGTTTGTTCGCTGTCTTTGCAACATAAAAATGCGATTTGCGATATACTGTCATCTTGCAGGACCATTACGACTTCGGTATGCGTGCGGTGAAAACCGTGATCCTAGTGGCTGGGAACCTAATTCGTCAAATGCCAGACGGTGATGAGAGGCAGATTACTCTGAGGGCTCTAAGAGATGTTAATGTGCCCAAGTTTCTTGCTGATGATCTTTTGCTGTTTAATGGTTCTTACGAAGATTGATTTATTTTCAGAATATTTTTAAAAGGAAAAATTTCAAATGGACAAGAATTAAACCAGTAACCTTCGTTCCTCGTTGAGGTTATGCTATTTGAGCAGAAATTCAATTAATTAATGAACAAATGAATCAATAAGACAGGAATAAAAAAAATTGAATTATTCTTCAACTCAATTGTCGTCAGTGAGAGATAAAGGGGGCGGGTTCAATTCTTGTGACCATTTAGAGTTTACAAAAAAAATCAAGTACAGGATGGACCTATGATTTTATAACTCATTTGCTAATATTTTATGTATAAAATACATTAAAAAACATTTTACCTAAAACTTATCAAAATACAGTACATCTGATTTATAAAAATCAATTGCTGTTAATCTCGTTGAAACTCAAGAATGGCTGGACCGATTTGACTAAAGTTAGTTTTGAATTATTTGTGAAAGGCCAGGGAAGGTTTAATAGATAAAAAAAATAATTGCGAAACTAGGAAAAACATTTGAAGTTTTGTCATATAAACGGAATGGGTAGAACGAAGTTAGCCGGGATAGCTAGTTTTGCATAAAACTAAAGAAATATTACAATAACGCCTCGCTGGCCCGGAAAGTAGCGTACACACCTAACGCCAGCTATTAGGTTCGGGAAGCTCAGGTTAGACTGCTTAGACTGTTAGTAATTTTAGGTCAAAAAATTCACAAAAACAAAAAACATTACAAAGAAGTATAATGTGGTATATTAATTCCACTTACCAATACCAAAAAACAATCAGATAGCGTTATTACATTGTTGACCATATTTGTTATTAAATATCATTGAAACTGAATAATGGGTGTTCGGTTTGAATCAACGTAAAATTTCACTAAAAATCTAAACCATATTTCATCAACAAAATTCTAAATCCAAGCACAGGGTAAGTGCTAAAATAAAAATACCTTGAGAGAAACGAAAGTTATGGCCATTATAAATGTGAATTTCATCTGTGACGATTAACTCATTTATTAGGTATTCAGAACTGTGTTCTGGCGAATTTTTTTCTTTTTTTTAATTTTTTTAAAGATTCAACCTAAACACAGGGTAAGAGCTAAAATAAAGAAAAAAACTGGAGAGAAACGAAAGTTATGGTCATTTTAAATGTGAATTTCATCTGTAACGATGAACTCATTTGGTAGGTACTCAGAACTGTGTATCTATAGGACGTAACTACCCGCGTTAACGGGGAAGAAAGGAATTAAAAATTTCGCCACGGGACTTGAATCCTTAGTAGCTCAATTGGCTAGAGTATTCGTCGGCTTATGACGAAAGATTACAGGCTCAAATCCTATCTGGGGCGAAGTTTTGACGATTCCGCTTTGGTGGTAGTTTAAAAAAAATGTCGACGCGCACAAGTAAGACTTGTATGGTCCACGTGTATAAAGTTTTTTCTGATTCTGATTTCTTTATTTATGATAATATTGTATTAATAAATAATCATGTACCTAATCAATACAATAAACAGTGTGTAAATAGTAAGTAAATAATTAAACTAACTAATTTGATCAATATCTAACTATTAAAACATTTGCACACCAAAAGTTGGTAGAATATGTAGAAACACCTAAATAAATAATTTTGTAACATCTTTGTAACACTTATATTCCGCAAATAAATATTTTTTTCCTTCTTTCAAAAAAAAAATATAGAAAATCTTGAAATAAATAAAGAATAGAAATTCGATCTATGTGATAATTGCCACACATGCCGAGATGCGGTTGTAGAATTGTTTTTACATATGCCATATGTTGTAGGTGCCAATTGCATTTCTCTTAAATTTTTATTCCAGGTATAATATCTGATCTATTTCCACGCGTGGAAATACCAATTGTGGACTACGGTATAATGGAACAGTCGATTAGAAATATGCTTGTGAAGAGGGGTTATGATGATTTGGACAGTAAGTTTTGTATACCCACATGCAGTAAGCTAGTAAACATTGTACACCTAGTTTCAAAAGTTATATTAGTAATCAACATTACCTCACCATGTTGTGATTTATGTGATACGCCTTGATAAGGACTAAAGCCTAAAGTCACAGCCCATACATATACTTACACTATGATATTTTTCTTTCTTTATTTTTTGGCATTACCTTTAGCATTTGCCATTAGTCATGTTGAAATTTGTATCAAAGCTAAATCAAGTTTGATAAAACTGGGTTCAAATTAATCATAAATCGTCAAACATGTCATGTCGTGGTGTTGAGTAAAGCGGTGGCCTCATTATCCAAGCTCATGTAGTGAGATTCAACGGGAATGAAGGAATTGACGATATACTAATGTCTTCATGATTACTTCAGTTGTGTTCTTTAACTGAACGAAATTGTACAAATGTCACCAAAATTGACAGTTTTTACTCAATATAAACATGAAATACAATAACTACGAAAAAACTGCAACCATCTTTTCTCTCGATAGCGCCAAAAACATATTTGTATATGAAAAATAGATTTTCAATAAGTTATTTCATTTCTAGCAGCTAGTAGACATCTAATATGGAATCAATGAGTGAGTGTAATATAATCTGTTAATCTGTTTTGAAATTTATTTCTTGATTATGTAAGGACTTTTATCTCTTACTATATGATATAATAAAATTAGAAAATTGTCCTTCTTAATAAGTAAAGTTAGCGGAAATGTTAAGCGTAAACTAATGACGTTATTTCAGCGTTTATTTTCAAGATAATACAATTGTATGAGACGACGGTGGTCCGACATGGGTTGATGTTGGTGGGACCTGCTGGGTCTGGGAAGACGAAGGTAAAATTCACAATAAACGTGACAAACGAAACTATATTTTAGGGAGTAAGAGCCATTAATGCAACTTCAGTGACGTATCTAACTGTCGCTTACTTCAGAGCCCTCACCACGAGTTATGTGTTATACTTAAAAACGTTTTCGTAATTAACTAACGACAAATATTAATAATATACCTACTGATAGATATAGATGTAGACATTCCGAACCTTTGTTGCTAAGAAGTTTTTATCGAATATTGGAAAATAACAGTAGTTGCCTAGTAATAGATTTTAAATATCTTTAATCCTAGGTTATTGACATTGTCCGTAAGAGAATTAAATTTTCAGATCAAGAGTTCTGTAGATTTTGATATGTCATCTAATTTAATCTGTAGCAGCTCATAATAAAGGCTCAGAAGTTATCAGTGGCCTTACAAAAGTATTCAAGAAAATATAGGAATGTTAAAGGTGATGAATGTTATGGATTGTGAGATTTGGTAATCGAAACTCTCTACCTTCTTTAAAGAACTCCGCGTGAATATATGTATGTATATAAAATGAATGAGGATATAGATAACACGTCTGTAACGAGGAATTATCGCAGAAGCCTACCAATCGTAATAAATAAATACCGTTTGAATATAATGAAATGTGTTTAATTTATCAGTGTTACGAAATCCTTCGTGATGCCCTAACCGCCATCAAAGGTAAACTGGCACCAGATGGGTTTCCGTTCACTCCGGTCCACACGTTCGTTGTCAATCCAAAGTCGATCACAATGGGCCAGTTGTATGGAGAGTTTGATCTGCAGACGCATGAATGGTAATCTCTTATATATTCATGTCTCATTTTTTAGCTTGTATGCTTATATAAAAGATAATGGTGGTGCCAAAATAATGTCATAAAATGATTCGATGAATTAATGTAATGAAATTGCTTAACTTCCTTTTATGGAACCGACAGTACAACTACGAGCCTCTAGAGCAATGTTTCTCAAACATTGTTCTGTCATAGCCTGGTAATTTTTGAACTTCCCTTTCGTGTCCCACTTAACATTTTTAAACACAAACTGCATACATTAGGTTATTTTACCCACATTTTTCAACCTAACAACTACATCGAGCTTTAAATCAAGTTGCGAAACACCCGTTTAAACTATCCGAATATCTATGACGGGAAACTTACCATAGTTTGCAGTTTTCACGTCTGTCGATCGTTATCGAATATTGCGACCCGGTGTATAATGTAAATGGTTCAGTACCGGGCGCGACCCGGCATTTGGGAAACACTGATCTAGAGCAGTAATTCTCAAAGTGGTCTAGATGCGTAGGGGTCCGCGGGAGACTATTTTGATGTAGGGAATAGTGATTTTAACATAGGCATCGCCCCACAATGCACATCTCTAGCTACGGTCATGTAGGGGGTCCACCAAATGCAGCAAAAAATATTGATAGCCGTCTATAAAACAAAACAGTTTGGGAATCTCTGCTCAAGATCTTTGGTTGTACAGTAAGCGGACGAAATATCTAACCCCTAAGTGTATTAAAAGTATTGTACGGAGGTTGAATATTACTTAATTTATACTGTGTATGTCATTACCATTACGTACAAAACAAATCCAAAAAATATTGTGGTTACCGCACCGCTGTAGTTTGTAGGCTCAGATCAGACTTACATGTGAAGTTTCCGGAAAGGCTCCCCAGGAGACCATGAGCCCAACTCCTCACATCTGCACCTACTTTTTTCGGTTTATAAAGAATATAAACTACACTTGAGCATTTGTGAGTTCCAAAAGACTTGAGTTGAAATGCAATCTGGCTGTTGGATTTCCTGAAGATAAACACATAAGTGTCTTTCACATGCATGTTAGGTATGACTGAGATTCCAAACTATCGATCTATGTAGTATTCAGTTGGATATGGATAGGATAGAGCATACTACACATTGTGATTACTATTAACAACCTAGACGTTAAATGTAAGTAAGCTTGTATCAGCTTTCAAATAAACTTGCATCAAAATCGATTTACTCGTTTAGAAGCTTTGATACCACAGACGCACCCACACACACGGACGCACACGCAACCAGACACGTCAAACTTATAAAACCCCTCTTTTTCAATTTGGGATTGAAAAGTGCTAAATTTTAGGACGGATGGTATCCTTTCGAGTCTAGTACGAGCTGGCATAGCAGTGGAGGATTTGGACAAGCGCTGGTATATCTTTGATGGACCAGTGGATGCAGTATGGATTGAAAATATGAACACTGTTAGTTTCCTATTACACCAGTAATATTATCTACTACTAAACTCGACCAACTTCGTTCACTTGGTAATCCATACTCTGCCTATCCGACAGGGAGATTTGGTGTGAAGATATGTAGACACTAAAAATAAAACTTCTAAGTGATACACAAAGGCGGCCTCATCGCCAAAACTGTTATCTCTTCCAGGCAACCATACGTTCTGGAGATATAATCAAAGAAATATTGCACGATGGTGCTCTTTATACACGAAAAGAAATACAGTGCATAAAATATTAATTGGACTAAAGTCTAAACACAGTACGTAAATAGAAACAAAGCTTATTTCCGCTATCTCTCTATTTTCTTAGGTTTTGGTTCAAAGTACAATAATTTTAAATCTAACCAAATCCAAATAAGGGATATAATATATACTTCTTATAGCTTGAAAGATTATTTTAGAACAAGATACATTTTCTATAAATAATTAACCGGAATAAAACTGCAAAAATTCATTCCAACTATTTTAGTAGGTAGGTATCACGTCGTGATTTGATATATTTTTTTGAAAGATAGCTAACGATTTTTTGTCTTTTTTGTCTTTAGGTTGTTTGTGTCGTCAACAATAAAAAAATATGTAGGTATCACTACATAGTATAAAACATAGTCGCTTCCTCTGTCCCTATGTCCCTTTGTATGCTTAAGTCTTGTAAAACTACTTAACGAATATTGATGTGTTTTTTTAATATAGATAAGGTGATTGAAGAGCCGAGTCCGAGGTGATCCTCGGAATCATAACACCTACTTTTTCATAAAAGAATCATCAAAATCGGTAACTACGTAATTGGTCGAGTAATCGTGGAAAAATTCATAAAAATATAACCAGTAGATTTTAGTACCTCAACTTTTTTAAAGTTGGTTAAAATATACCCAAATAATAATATAAACTAAGTTTAAGAACTCCCTGAGCACCTTTGGCGCGGCGCGGCGCGGCGGTTGCGGGCCCGCAGGTTCTGTAGAATGTAGATATATATGCAAAAAAGTAAGAACACATTTCACGACGCGATTTACACCCGCAGCGTCCGCGGTTCTTTGCGGCTCCCCCCGCAGCGGTCGTCCGACCGTAGAATCGTATAAGTTTGCAATCGACGGTTTCAATCGCAGCGGCTGTGTGGTACCAAAGACAATATATATTCACCAATCCCTGGTGGTACAAATTAACGCACTCGTGAGCACGCACTGCTGCGGGCGTGGGCAAAAACCGCTCCGTCTTAGAGTTAGGTCAACAGCAGTTACGTTTTACTACATTGATCAGTTTATTAATAACTAGGTGTTAAAATTAGCAAATTATTGAATGAAGTTAAAACTGGCTACAATTAGTCCTATGAAGTCAATCAAAGAGAGTTTTCCCGACCTTCCTTATGAGTATCTCTTTTTTATTTTCTAACTTATACTATACAATAAGAACATTTGCAACAACAGAACCAAATATCTATGACACGACCAATTTTTTGACGTACAGACATATATTTCAATACATAAATTGTAAAAAATGTATCAGATGCACAACTAAGGCACCCACGACTAGCCGAAGACACTGTGCCACACACAATGTGATAGGCGGCAAGCCTATTGCCAACCGGGCACATATTCAATCCTGGACAACGATAATTTTATTAGAAAATTGAAAATACACATTTTCCATTTTTTTGCTGCACGACCCCGGTAATCAAACCCGGGAACTCAAGAATTCAATCACTAAACAACAGAGGCCCATAAACTACGTAAAGCGTAATAGCAACTGATGGGAAGGGCTCTAGTGCTTTCTCAGAAATGTGTGCTTACTGTAGTATACTGCTGACGCAGGTGCTAGACGACAACAAGAAGTTGTGCCTCTCGAGCGGGGAGATCATGAAGCTAACGGACCGGCAGCGGATGATGTTCGAGGTGGCCGACCTGGCCGTGGCCTCCCCGGCCACCGTGTCCCGCTGCGGGATGGTATACCTCGACACCGCCGTCGTCGGCCTGCCACCGCTCGTCAACGCCTGGCTCAAGAGCAATCTGCCGCCGGTCAGTAACATTCTAATTCCACAGGTGTTAAATGGCAAGGACCCATCGTATTTCTTGAATAATACCACTGTCATGGCATTGCTGTCACTCGGCTCAAGAGTAACTTTTTTTTGTCCTTCGCAGGTACTTTATTGACGCCTTGTTTAATCATATCATTCGTGTTCGTGTTCTTTGGTTTCTCTAGACGGCTTAAATTTCTTACCATCTTCCTGATGGTTCCTGATGATCCGTCTGCTTGTTTGCCTTCCAATGTCATAAAATTAAAACAAAAACTTCTAAGTCAAAGTCAGGTCATTTAATTGTAAGAAATGTTACGTACTCTATATATTTTTCCATTTTTTTGAAAAAAATAGTTCCTTATATGTAGGCACCTAGATATAGTGATAATAAAAACAAGTTAAGGCTATATTTATAGAGTTATGGAAAGTATATTGATTGTTCCAGATAGCGGATAACATACGAAAGTTGCTCACAAACCTTATCAATGCCTATGTATACCCAGCGTTGTCGCTGTTGCGGTCTAAGCTAACTGAGATCGTAGCGTCCATAGACTCGGCGCTGGTGCTCAAATTCCTGGAGTTGCTGGACTACAGGCTGCGACCGCTCACCGGCAAGGATGATAGGCCACCACCACCTGCTAACTTCCTTGCTAACATGCGTGAGTTTGCATTAAGGATTTTTGGCGATGCAAGTGGTTTTTGTTTAATCTTTTTGCCGATTTAAATTAGATCTATTAAAATGTTGTCGTTAAAACTTATAGGTATAACTTACATTATTTAAAATGACATGGAAAACAGCAGTGTGGTTTGAACTAATTCTTTTCACTATGTATGTGGGACTTCTTCGGATAGTTGTTGGTACCCTGGTTTTGTCTTTGACTACCTCTTCAGGGATATAGGCATGAAGATATTTGTTTACGATTAATATTATTCTAACTATGGTGATATAAATGTAACAAAGTCGAGATTGTTATAAGACTTATAACTCGAGAACTGCTGGACCAATTTTCATGGTTTTTGATTCGTTAGATTTGTCTCCGCCCCGAATAGCATGATACACCTTAAAAATAATAACAAAAAAAATTATGAAAGATGAATCGTCTATACATGTATAAAAGAAAGTCGTGATAGTTAAACCGATTAGCCTGAAATTTGATTTGGAGGTAGCTTAGAATCGGGAGAAGGACATGGGGTGCATTTTATCCTTTACGACAGCCAGAAAACTAGAGAAAACGACATCTTAATTTTTCCCACACAAACTGAACGGGCGGAACGAAGTTCGCCGGAACAGCTAGTAGTAATATCATAATTATATAATAAAACTAAGTTGATAAAATGTGCGTGCCGATAAAACTTAAAAAGGATTCCCGATACGATGAAGGGACTTATATAGTGCAATAGCCCTTTATCCCCCCTTGAACAAGAAAGTTCCAGTTTTAACTTAAAGGGCATATTTTTAAAGATATAAGGGCTTTTCCAATTCCTCAATTTAAAAATTAAGTGTAGTGGTGCCATCTGTTGTCGAGTAGTTGAACTACATTCAGAACGATTATTTGAGTTGCGTTTCGAATGGCGCTGCGAGCAATTAAATAGACTACGCGGGCGAAGCCACGGTTAGCAGCTAGTAAAATACAAAGTTTTAGAATAAAATTTTCCCGTTTTCATAGCTAAGCTAGCCCCGTGCTGGGTTGTGTGGGCTCTGACCTGGTCCATCGGCGCCACGTGTGACCACAACGGCCGATCGATATTCTCCGACTTCTTACGGACCCTGATGGAAGAGAACGGCACCAAACCAGCTTTCCCTAAGGAAGGACGAGTCTATGATTATACGTAAGTATATAAAGTCGTTTTTTGATTTGGTTTTTACGGTATCCCAGTTTCAGGTATGGTCAACAATACCATATTAAGCATATAAGGTAAATCTATTCTTTATAAATTCAATATCTATACATAGAAATACTTAAATTTATACAGTAAAAACCCGTGTTGGTCCGGGATCCTTTAAGGAATAGACCGTCTGCCTTTCTGCCAGGCAACCCCTTAAAAGGCGAGCATAGGCTTACCGTCACTAACACCGTGACAATGATTAGGTGATAGAGTTTTGCACCGACTCGCCCGCCTATTCTTACCGCCATAGCTTCAGCGCTTGCCGTTGACTTGTTCCGGTTCGGAGGATAAGGTAGCCGGTATACTAACTTGTGATCGCCTAAAATCCCGGCCTCAGGTTGGCAACGTACCATTACCACCTTTGGTGTATCTAGGCGGCGTGAATTCCTGACCATCAGGATATCCGCCTGCTTGTTTACCTTCAAATACCATTACTAGGAATATATTCATCACACAAATACATACATGCCCTCGTTCGGAATCGAATCCTAACCTCACAGTTGCTTAGTGGATTTAGGCCTGTACGCTTACCACTCGATCAACAAGTCTGTCTAATCTAATATTGACAACGCATAGTTAATATTTTGGCGGATTGCTTTCGCATATTATCGAAAAACTATTGGTCGCCCGTTGGTCGGAATGCGACCATATTAAATTTTGATATCTTGTTGATAAGAACGCCATCTTCATTTCTCAAGACCAACTACTTTGTTTTCAAACTTTATGAATAGTTAGTGCGCCATCTGTGATCTTTTATCTTCGACATCAATATATTTGTTTGTGTGTGTCAAATGCATGGTAGTGTGGGTAATGTTTTATTTAAAGATTTAATATACTTTCTTAGCATTATTATTGAAAAACATAAGCGTTCCGCACTTCTCCTACACCTAACCTATAAGTGTGCCAAATTTTATGCTCCTTCGTCCGCGCAATTTTCGTAAAAAAGGGGTCCAAAGTTTTAGCATCACGTATTAATATATAGATGTAGGAGATATTGTGCTTTTCTACGACATACGTGATTATGTTTTTAGAAAAACTGGTTTTCTCATTAGCGTCAAGGTTATTTTAACTAAAAACTTTTCAATGTAATAAGATTAATCTCGAGGTTGGCAGAGATCGCTCTGAAGCGCTAAAGACCGCCTTTGTGCACCTGAGTTAAATATTATAAGTGAAAGATTGTGTATTATTTTGTTAATTTTGGTGCATAATAAAGTGTATTCATTCATTCATTACGATGGAAATTCAGTAACCATGAGTTTACGGCTTGTCAAGTTTACTATACTCGCTACCGTTTCTGTAAATCATTTGTATGAAAACTTTGAACAGCAACTCTATTGGTACACGTATTTATATTTTCGACACGCAACTTACCGAACGTAGTCTACACCACATAATGGTAAAGGCTCTGCTGATTAAAGGAATCTTTCGCAGGCTCCACGATGGCGGGTTCACGGATCCGACTGACGACGGGGAGCCGGCCAACCCTTACTGGTACAACTGGATGGCTAACCTCGAAGAGTACGAGGTTCATCCCGACATGCAGTTTGCTGGTAAGGTTTTTTTATTAGAGAGGCAGAAGCCAGCGAAATAGATTTCCGAATGGTAAGAAATATACGTTGCTGTACGTCAAAATGTTAGTAGGGATTTGCGGAACGAAAGCAAATTTGACACTTAGGTAATATATGGTTCGAGGAAGGTTAAATGTTACTATTCATCTAAAAAAAGGTATCTTATCGTTATCCTCGAAGAGGTGGAAGAGGCACAACTGGGACACCTACGACTAGTCGAAGACACTCAATCTCACATTTATTCCTAGTTTATGTTATAAGGTTATGGAACGCACTTCCTAGTAAAATTCGTAAATGTGAAACCCTCGTTTCTTTCAAATATTAATCAGAGGAACATTTTCTTGGGGTTACTTGAGCTAATTTTGTGCAGTTACATTTTAGAATATATTATATTTTGCATGTATATGTTTTGAGTACCTAGTTAAATTTTGTATAGCTGTGTAGGTACACCGGGTCTACTTATTTTATTTATTGTTCTCCTTTAACGGGTTGGCTGGGAGAGATTTCTTTCATTAGAGTTAAGCTTGCCCTTAGTACTTACGTTTTTCAGTCTTAAGTTTTCTGTATTTGCTATTGTGTACAATAAAGAACCAATTATATTTTTAATAATAATAATTAAATATATTTATTTGAATTTACTAATTAAAAGTTTTAAAAATGTCATAAAATATTTTATTGAATTTTAGTAATAGACCAACTACTTATTACTATCAACACAATTATTCAAAACATGTATCAAAGTGGCTAAAATTATGAGGCCATCATTCTTTCTATGGTTTAATAATTAAATGGAACCTGCCAGCCTATATAAGAGTTTGCGTGTTTTTGATTGCTTACAAACGAATTTCTGTTTGTAATTCAATGCAATGCAACGTAATTTTATCAGACATCGAAGTCCCAACGTTGGACAACGTGCGGAGTGCAGCAATCCTGGGCTATAAGATTATAAACTACAATCACGTGATCTGTGTCGGTCCAACTGGTACTGGGAAAACGGTCACCATCACCTCTAAACTGTCTAGAGGTTTGCATAAGAAGTTCATCTGCGAGTTTCTAGTCTTCTCTGCTAGAACTTCGGCAAATCAGACTCAGGTATGGTGTTTTTTTTTTATAAATTTACAGTATTGTACTATATCATGTACTTAATTACAATAAAATTCTTTAATCATATTCTGAAACTTTTTACACCAATGATGACATTAATTACTCACTCATACTCGAATAAGTCAATGATATTTCAACTAGGGTCTTAAAATATGTAGCTGAAAATGTAAAAATAATAAGAAAAACGAAGAAAAGCAAGTCAAATATAGACATAGTTATTACCGCCAAAAAGCCACGCGTCGAGGCTTGTTTACAGCCGATATCCATACATCACACGCTGGTCATTCAACTTGAGAAAGTAATTGGGGAATATGAAATTTGCTACAATTTATTTATTTAAGTATATTTCTTGTGAGTTCAATAAAATATTTAAATATGATAATCTAGGCACATTTTCGAGGACTAATTTAAAAAGGCCTTTTAAAGACGCGTCACAGTAGCTATTTATACCTACAGTCTAAGTGAAACAAGATATTTATTATGTTCCCTCAAATCTTGAACAAGTACTTTGTCCATCAGTTCCAGAGGCGGAAAATCTGAACAGACTTAAAAGCCTAACGAACCTACCTTTAGCTCCTAATACCTTCAGTTATGATTTGCGCTAGCAATGCATTTGTCTTCTAGGATGTAATCGATGGTAAACTGGAGCGAAGAAGACGTGGAGTATTCGGCCCGCCTCCTACCAAACGACAAGTGTTTTTCATCGACGATCTCAACATGCCGGCTCTGGAGGTCTTTGGAGCTCAGCCTCCGATAGAATTGTTGAGGCAGTTCATGGATTTTTCAGGTTAACCTATTGCATAATACAAGAAGGCTATTTTGGTAAAAGAAATTACATCATATATAAGAAACTTTGGACTCATTAGTTTGTCATCGGAATGTTAGTCCTCATAAAAAAGGTAAAATCTTAAAGATGTGTTAGTAATGACACGAGATAAAACAATGAATTGATGAATTTAAGTGTTGGTCCGGATGTTTTATGTAAAATAAACCATTCGCCACTTTGCCAGGCAGCTCGTAAGAGGCGTGCACGAGTTTCCTGTATTTTTAAACAATAATAAAATTGTGATCGGCAAAAGAAAATAATCTTGTGATTGGTGATTATTGCGTGTGGACGTTGAATATTTCCACATAATATGTTTATGTCTTTTCCATATAACATTTGATTTTCTGGCATAGGGTTCCGTAGCCAAACGATAAGAAATAGAACCCTTATAGATTCGTAAAGTATGCCTGTCTATCCGTCCGTATGACATTTGCGAATTTGTCCGTATTCGTGAAAAGTATTAAGATTTTCACACAAAAAGAGAGAATAAATTTTGGGGTTCCTAATATTGCTTAACTTCATTATATCTACACGTGTAAGGTATTGACTTCAAAAATGATGTTGATGTTTCTAACATCATTTTTTTTTTTCAAAACTGAATAGTTGGCGCGAGAGATACTTCCAAAGCGGTAAAATGTGTGTCCCACCCTCTGTTTAAATAAGTGAATAATTAAACTAAAAAAGTATAATGTACATTTACACCATGTAAACTTTCACCGACAATTGGTTTGACCGAGATCAAGTAGGTAGTACTTTTTATTACGTCATAAATCGTAAACCGCAGTTTACCTTTCATTTAATCAATGCATGCAGGGTTCTGGTTGTCGACTACACTTACCTTTACGGGCAGATACGTGAAAAGGACTTTTATATTATGTTACTTGCAATTACGGAACAGTTTATGGGCGAGTCCGACTCGCACTTGGCTGTTTTTATAAAGAGCTGGCTGTCTATACTACGCCTCAAAAATGTATTTCTATTTGTAGGGTGGTATGACCGTACTAACATCGGTGATTTTAAAACACTAGTGGACGTCGGTATAGTGGCAGCAATGGGCCCCCCTGGTGGAGGGCGGAACCCTGTCACCATGAGACTGATGCGACACTTCCACTACATATCCTTCACGGAGATGGAATACGACAGCAAAGTACGTACCTTCCATTCTATACTACGGCGAGTGCGTTAAATAACTACTACCACTTTACTAGCAAGCAGTTTGTAAGAGTCGGGTGTTTGTTTGTCACTTACATATTGTGACTAGACAGTAGGCTGTGGGGATTCGCACAAAATGGTACCACTGCCTTTATATTTCTAATGTTCTCTCTACACCTTAACGTTCCGGTTTTGATGGAATGTAGCCGACAATCGTCTTTATCCAAGAGGCTTAATATCTCAGTTTTTATAGTTTTGGGTTGGCAATGCACTGTTGCCATTTCTGTTTTTACGGGCAACGTGTAGTCATCATAAATTCATATTGACGCTTTCTTTCCAATTCTACTTTTATGAATCCATGGTGTGATTGATATAGCTCGTTGTTCTCTTGTGAAGTTTGACATCATTCTCTAAATCGACTTCGGTATAACGATTTGTAATATAAAGTAAGAATTTATCTTTATTAATTAAACGATTTTTATTAATTAAACAATTTTACAAAATAAAATAAAAAAAACTTAGACTACGTAAGAAGAAAGAAATGCAAATAGGTAGATGTAGTTATAACATTGAAGGCGCGTACCCCCTTTCGCGTGTACTGTAACTTGTAACGGCCTTGAGGAATCACACGGCTGTAGGTATTTAATTTAAAAACAGAGCAGAGTAAAACTACTGTATACTAATATTTTAAAGAGGATAATAAATTAAAGAGGAGGATAATATTTTAGGTAATAAGGGATACCCACGATATTGTTTTGTTCGCGGATGACACTTCACTTATATTTAAAGTGAAAAGACAATTGCGTAAGTATGACGAAGTGAACAATGCGATTTCCAAAGTTGTACATTGGTTCACAGTTAACAATCTTTTTTTAAATGGTAATAAGACGAAATGTATAAGATTTTCAATGCCCAATGTTAGGCTAGTAGATTCCAATGTACAACTAAATGGATCTGATCTGGATCTGGTTGAACCCACTGTCTTTTTAGGCATCACAATTTATAATAAATTACAATGGGGGCCTCATATCGAGAAACTGGCAAGTAGGCTTAGTTCAGCAGCATTTGCAGTTAAATAAATAAGAACATTAACAGATGTTGAAACGGCCCGAATAGTATATTTTAGCTATTTTCATAGTTTAATGTCTTATGGGATACTTCTTTGGGGAAATTCTGCAGATATAAATACTACATTTGTATTACAGAAAAGAGCTATTAGAGCTATTTATAATCTTAAAGTAAGGGATTCTTTCCGAGAAAAATTCAAAGAAATAAATAATTTAACCTTCAGTTCCCAATACATTTATGAAAACTTAACGTATGTTAAAAAAATCTATGTATGTTTACAAAAAATGTGATGTTCACGATGTTAATACGAGGAATAAAAATAATCTAACCGCATACAAAACTCGTCTTCGTAAAATTAGTAAATCCTATTTGGGTCAATGTATACGTTTCTACAATAAGCTGCCCATTGGTATTAGAGATCTACCTATAAATAAGTTTAAAAAATGTATCAAAGCAAAATTATGTCAAAAAGGCTATTATACGTTCTCAGAGTATTTGGAAGATGAACATGCTTGGGAATAGAGGTTTCAATCTCTCACTGCAATTTGTAATGTAATTTTTTGTACCTTTTATTTAAGTTAAAATCAGATTGTAATTAGTATTTTTAATCTAGATAATATTGTAAATGTTATTATTGAAAAAAAGACAAGCCCGCTGAGTTTCTTTCGCCGGATCTTCTCAGTGTGAGGCCGCGATTCCGCTCCGGTGTTAGTTTAAAAAATGTCGACGCGCACAAATACCACTTGTATGGTTCATGCGAATAAAGATTATTCTGATTCTGAGGAAATGTTTGATTTTTTGTTTGTTTGTTTAAAATGAATAGGCTCCGAAACTACTGGACCGATTTCGAAAATTCTTTCAACTCTCGAATGCTACGTTATCCTTGAGTGGCATAGGCTTTGCTTCATCAAAATTGGTGCAGTAAAAGCCAAGTTACGCAGGCGAAGCTGCATGAAACTGCTAGTATTATATTATTGTGTCGGTATGATCAGATTTGCCTCTGGAGAGAAAGAGACGACTTTTCACACCAGTAAAGTTATGATTTTACATCTTTTAATCAGGTAATTGCAAAGCGTTGTACCAAAACGTGACATCATTTGATTCTTAAAACGCACAATTTACGGTATATTCAGACTCTTCGAGCTTACATGATAAGGCACACAATGCTCTGTGAACTTTGGAGTTAATAACAACATGTTTTAGCGCTTAAAGCTTGATTTTTCAACGCTACAAAATGGTTTTAATTTTTATTATGACATTCCTATTTACTTTTTACAAATAATTATGTATTATATGTATTATACATTAAGACATTGTAAGCAAGTTTAGACGTCAAATATCCAATTGTGGGATTGAAACCAAAAAATAAGATGTCATACTTTCTTCACATGTCTCGTCTCCACAAAGTAAGCCATTCTTTCATGGGCCAATGTATACAGTTCTACAATAAACTTCCAATTAATAAATTTAAGATACGTGTTAAATATGAAATTAAATGAAAAGGGTTATTATAACATTGCTGAATATTTAGCTGATAAGACCTGATGATTGGGATTAATTGCTTCTCATGCCAATCTTTTATAAATATAATGTATCATTACGTTAATTATTGTAGACATATTTTAAAATAAAAAAAGATAAGCCCGCTGAGTTTCTTGCCGGATCTTCAGTGTGCGGCCGCGTTCCGATCCAGTGGTAGATTTATTATTGTATAGACGCGTCACAAGTGCCTCTTGTAGGTTTATGTGAAATAAAGAATTTATTATTATTATTCATACTTTCTTTATCCAGTATATTCCAAGGACTATATTTGTAGTAGCTACTAGTACAATGATATGACGTTTAATGTCATTTTATGCGTTTCTGAAAAGATAATGTCATATTTCAGCATACGATCTTCAGTATGATTCTTAATTCCTGGACCCGCAACCTGGACAGCAAGGTAACTATCCGTGAAGAGCCATTCCTGAAGGCCTCCATAGACATCTTCGGCTCGTTGGTGAAGGAACTGCTGCCGACTCCTACAAAGTCCCACTACACGTTTAACCTGCGGGACCTCAGCAAGGTCTTCCAGGGAATACTGATGGTGGAGCAGCACTTCATCAAGGTGAGGTTTTGGATAGCGGTTTCATCAATGTTACAAGTCAATGGAGAGTGGAGACCCCTCCTTTGTCTTAGACGTAAATGGACTAAAATGTAAATAACAAATTAGTACAAAAAATATACCAACAAACAATATAATAATCGAGCTTATCTCCAATTTGTATTTATCTATCTATACATATATTTATAAACGCGAAATGGGAATTTCTTTATTTTTATAATACAAATGAATACCCATTTCGCCCACCATCGCATCAAGTCTGAACGAAGGGACCAATATAGCTAATTATTTTTTTGGTGTATTAGTTATGGACAGGAGAATGATCTTATGAGAAGAAAAAAAGAAAAAGAAGAATAGGAAAAAGCAAACAACAAATACAGTTTTCTTATAAATTTTTCAAACAAATTGTTAGAAGCTGTTCAAGTCAAGCGGTTCGAAGTTCTCAGGGTCCGCTAGTAAGTTATATTAAATATAAGGTTAAAGACATAATATACCTTTTTTCATTTCCAACTATTTTCAAATTTCTTTTTATTTAAATTCTTATACGTGCCTCTACAATGTTCATCTACCATCTTTTACTATACTTCTATTGCAACTATACAATCTTTATAATATATATATATATAATAATGTAGATTAAGTCTAGAACATTTAGTCCATTCTTAAATTCAAATCCAATAATCTTTAGTAGTAATTATCAGATTACGCTTGAATAATAACTAAGTTTACGACTCAATGGATTTAAGACATATTTCTGTTATTTTAAAATATAAAAGGCCGTTTATTTCATGATCTAAGTCAAACACGTCAACGTTAAACGTACCGTTGACGAACGTTTAACCTAAAAAGAGTTGTTTCTTAATTGACGTTAATAAAATCCCAGTTGTTGAGTGGGGTGGTTCATGAAATATTTATGGCTATTAGCGAACTGAATTTCTCACAGATTTTGACATGAAATTGACATTAATATCTTTCAAAATATTATTTAAAATAACGCTTTGGATTTAACGTACTTTACTAGACATTATGTGTAACAGACAGATATTTGATAAAAAAGTATATGCAGCCGAATCTTGTTGCATTTAATAAGCTTATAAGAACGAAGACGTATCAGAAAGATAGAAAAGGAATGATATATTTTCCACTTAGATACAGAATATTGAAAACGAAATCTTACTAAGTAGCGCTTGAGTTCTTAAAAATGTTACCGGCCTATGATTTTGTGTATCTAATCTGAAATTGTATATATATTATAATAGATATATAGAATTTGTAAGTATTTTTATAGTAAGTGCTGTTAAAAAAGTATCTTCACGTCCTTATCCCTGAAAAGGTAGGCAGAGGTAAAACCAGGGCACCCACGATTAGCCGAGAACACAATGTGACAAGTAAAGCCTATTGCGAACCGGGCACATATCCAATTCCTAGGTACGTCATTTTCATTAAAAAAACTAAAAAAATTAGAAATTTTTTGCTTGACGGTATACCCAGAGACCGCTAGATCACAGAGTTAATATTAATAAAAGTATTAAATCTCTTGTGTGATAGTTTGAAATATTTAACACTAATAAGCGAATTGCAACAACCCACCCATAGTAAAATACATTATTTATACGAGTGTTTCAAGATATAATTATTCAGATTTAGGTAAAACGATCTCACTCCCACGTAATCTATATAAAGACAAATTGGCAATTACTAAGTATTGTAAAGAGGGTCATGTTTCTGTCGACAATCTGCGGTAACATCTAAAGATATTAGGGACCACAAATAACTTTACAGCAATTAGATAACTATACCTCAGGCTTGTTTGACAAAACGTTATTGCCCGCCCATAGTGTTCAGGATTTTGTTTGTTTATTCTATTCTTTTTATGTATTCTTTGAATGTATGTAAGTAGTATTTATTATATTTATACCTTTGCCTACTACTTTGGATACGGGCGTAATTTTTTTTTTACTTTTAGCTTTTGTCTGCGTCCCATCTTGATATTATGCAAATTTGATATACACAATAGACAACTATAGGCCTCCTACCCCGGCCACACGATAGGGACGCCCATTCGACAACTATGGTGCCTATAGGCCATGGCTGTCTCTTAACATCAAATGTCTGTTACACATACATGCACACACATGTGCATACCACACAAAAACACGCCACACATACAGACATATCACAGTTATAACACTTGGGAATTATAAATTTCCTTGAACTGTTAAATGGACACTGGACAGTCGACTTTACAAAAAGTGTTTGTGTGCAGGAAGAAGACGATGTAATTCGGTTGTGGTACCACGAGCACCTGCGAGTGTACCAGGATCGTCTCGTCAACGACGACGACCGGATGTGGTTTACCAAGTAAGTGTATAGTTTAATAATAAATAATATGATTTAATAAACTATAATATTGTTAATATATGTAATATAGTTTAATAAACTATAATACCAGGTTAAACCTTGGACTAAATTACTTTAAGGTTCAACTTGGTCCACGATGTTAGACAGAGTATAATATTAATTTAAATTTACTCTTACTTTAGTCTGTTTTATTAAGACGTTCTAGTTTGTAAACAGATCCCATCGTCAGATCCTGACCTGGTGATCGTGAGACCACCTCTGAAGTTATACCCTTTCAAACAAAAAAATAATTTTCCAAATCAGTCCAGGGATCTTCGAGTAATCGCGTAATATATAAAAAAAACGTACAGGGGAGTTGATAACCTCCTCCTTTTTAAAGTCGGTTATAAAGTACCCTATGTTACTCTCCGGCTCCTAAACTACCTCTATAGCAATTTTCGTTGAAATCGGTCCAGGGGTTAGACCGTGAAGAAGGAACAAACAAACTTTCGGATTTATAATATTAGTGGGACTAGTGGGAAGTGGGAAGTGGGAATTAGTGGGATAGTGGGAAATGGGATGGGAAGTGGGATAAAAAGTTAAAGACTTTCCAAAAATACGAATTAGGTTGTAAAATCTAGTGTCATATGTGGGAAAAGCGACGAGAGCGATATGAGGAAGATGCTATGAGGATATTGATAATAGCTGATTTATACAATGCGAATAGCGGTACCCTAAGAGATAGATTAGCAAATTGCTTGGATATTATCCGTAGGTGGTGTCAATAGTCTCTGGTTTTTTTTATTATTTTAACTAGCCGACTTAGCATTCTTCTTATCGCCTGATTTATTTCGAAAAACTTTTTAAAATAAACGATTTACAATAAAGTCCAAAATCCAACTTAGGATGACCTAGACGGATCTGTAGAATTCGTGGCACTTACTTCTCGACACTCACAACTGAATCCATACGTGGCGTGAAGATGTGTATGTGTATGTGACCAGACTAAAAAAACGATATCAGAGGAATTCGTGGATGGAATGGATGAAAAATGGATCGACCAACTTTGCTCTTTTCCTTCTTTTTTAATGGTGTCAGCTATTGTCAGGAAGAGGTTCTTATGAAGAGAATAACTGGGGAAAACGCGAAAAACAATGCTGTAATCCATACAAACTTAGTAGCTGTTAATGTCAAGCAATACGAAGTTCGCCGGGTCGGGTAGTCTTCAATAAAACAGAAACAGTTCTTCCATAAATGCATTGATAGGTAATATAAAATGTCCTTTTTCAAGTTTAATGAACAACAAAATGAAATCGGAGTTTGGTAAAAACTACAAGGACATTGTCGGTGGGAGGTTGATGCTGTTCGGAGATTTCATGGATATCGGTACAGACGACAGGAAGTACGTTGAGATCACCGATCGGGATGAGGTAATGTTCATTTTATCTGGGTGGAATAGACAATGTGGAAAATGTAATAATGTATCTAGATATCTATCTAGATACATTATTACATTTTCCATGTGGGTACATAAATTTACTCGTAAATGTTTATCTAAACATTTACGAGTAAAAAGCGTTTAAGAGATTATTACTTATCACTGTCTTAAATCTGTTATTTGTCATCTTTTGTGTTTCTTTTTTCACACCATCAGTTATGTTTTTATGTCCTTGTAGTTTATGTACTCGTGTTTGTATGTATACACCTTACCTTTAGTATTTTGTATGTATTCTCAGAGATATAATATACAAGTTCATATATTCTTGTTATGTATGCAAGTGTATGTATTTATCTATGCACGTTTAATGGTTTATTTTTTTTCTCTTTTTTTGTGCATATCATTTGTTTTTTGTTTTTCTCCTTGGTTTGATGTATATGACATATATGTATAAATGCTGTATAGTTATGCTTTTCCACTTAAATTATTGTTCACTGTAAGTCTACCATTTAAGTTATTTTATGAGCTCCTTTTTGGGTGAGTTGGAAGAAATCTCTTTATCTGAGATAAGCTGACCTTTTGTTCAAGTCTATTAGTTTTAAAATTTATGTAAGTTTTTTTGTGTACAATATATGATTAAATAAATAAATAAATATTTTAAACGAACTTTTAGTTTAGTTTTTAGTTCGAATCTCTACAAAATGGCGTCACTATGTGATGTTTTTGTATAATGATAGAAAATATTTGAAATTTAAATTTATTTTTACAGCGAAAGTTATGACTGACTTGGACTGACTATATTATAATGTTAAGGCAAGATAATTTACAAGTTACATCATTTAATCAAGTTTCATATTTCATATTTATTTATATGCAAAATGTGGGTACATAAAAGGTGTTACAGTTTTGATATCTTACCAAACACATTTGTCAACAGGTGACGTACAAAATTTAAATAAAGTTATTACATGCACAATTCATTATTGAACTAAAAACCAGTTGTGTAATACATTATACGTTTTTAAATACCTACTTAAATATTTTCATTACAATTGTTTCTACTTTCTACCGTATGACACTAACAAAAGAAATTAAAATTTAATGATGTTGCCAAGTCAAAAAGAAAAAATATGCTAATAACGTCAGCGATAACGGTTACAATATCGTTGATATCGAGTTATTTCTTATTTCAGTTATGCTGCTAATAATATGATTATTTCATTTATTTAGTACCAATTTATATGTCGGAAATATTTCAAACTATATTGAATTTCATAAAATATTAATAACTAATAATAATATAATACATTAACAAAACTGACTGTTACAACTTAATTACGTTACATTTGTTTATGTCACTGTTATGAACTAAAAAAAAATACTTATGTCAATCAATAAATAAATAGCTACCGTAGAATGTCAAATAATTAAATAAT
>NJDD01000663.1:72407-86234 GCA_002245505.1 Calephelis nemesis | reverse complement strand
TTTTTGACTACAACAAAAACTAGTGTATTTGTATACATACAGGCTTTACTGACGAAAAATTGCTGGCGATTTGGTATACCTAGTAACATTCTTCATTATAATTAAATGTAAAATATCGATAGACGTTAAACATCCATTAACAAAATACTCCATAATAAATAAAATAAAAAAAAACGATATTAAAAATTTCATTTATCTTCCAAAAAATCTTTGACAGAATAAAAATTTTTTTTGGAGTAACCAGTATTTTACAGAGCCAAATTGTTTTTTTACTGGTAATTCCCTTATGTTCTTAGGTATTTTATTGTATATTTTAATACTCATCATAAAACAGTTTTGCTGAAACATCGTTGATTTATTAGATGGTAATATTAATCTACTAGGGTCTCTTAAACCTAGCTTAGTAGTGTCTTGGGCTATTTTATACCATCCAAGATGCTTATTTACAAACGTAACGGTATCTAAAATGTACATATCCGTTAGTGTTAAAATTTTATTATTTTTAAATAAAGGCTTACAGGAGTCTAAGGGTCCGATGTTAAAAATTGCTCGAATACATTTTTTTGTACTAAAAACACTTTGTTTGCCATACAAGAGTTCATCCAAACTATGATGCCATATCTTAATAAGGATGTCACATATGCATAATATGCCGTAAGGGCTGCATCTCTGCTTATATTGCGGGAAATTTTGCGAAGAACAAATACATATCTGTTAAGTTTATCACATAAATGTTCTATGTGCAATTTCCAGTTTAGATGACTATCAATATGAATACCAAGAAACTTACATTCATTTACTTCCATTATTTGTTGATTTTGATATTCAATTTTTAATGTTACTCTCGTAGTTTTATAATGGGATACTTGCAATAGTTTTGTTTTTGTAATGTTTGCTTTCAAATTATTTAACTCTATCCATTTGAAAACTAACTCCACTGATTCCTTCAGTTTTAATTGAAGTGACTCATCATCATTACTTTCCACAATTACCGCAACATCATCAGCAAACATACGGCACTGACATGGCAATATATTTAGGAGGTTATTTATATTTACTACTAGCTGTTACCCGCGGCTTCGCCCGCGTAGTCTACTAATTTGATATTTAGCTCTGTAACACTGCTCGTTAAAATTTTAAGATGAAATGTAGCCTATATCGCTAACCAAAATTTCATCTATTTTTTTGTAAATATTAAAATCAATTCAGCAATTTTTCCGTCAAAACTGAACTTACACTTTCTCTTTTCTAATTTCACCTCAGATAAATCGTAGGAATACGTTATTGTGCTTACAGTTTTATCTGCACTTCGGCAAATCCTGTGAAATTAAATAAGTTAATCCTGTGAAATAAAATAAAATTAGTTATGGAAACCTCTAACAGATTTTTTTCGAAATTTTAGAAATATACATATCGTCTCTGAGGTCTAACCGTTCGTCTTAGGAATTACTTCTTGAGATCTTGGGTTCTATTTCCGGTCCGGGCAACAAAAAAAAAAGCAAATAAAACACATTTTTTATTTGCTTTTCAATTTTCTACTAAAAGTAACGTTGCCACTTGCCCGGGATTGGATAAGTGCCCGGCTACAGTCAACTACCACATTGTGGGACTTAATGTCTTCGGCTAGTCGTGAGTGCTCTGGTTGTGCAGTTAGGCAGAACTAACCCTTCGGGGATATCTTCAGAAACCCACATTTAGAAATTGTAGCAACAAAATTAAACTCTTCAGCTTTTTAATATTAGTATGAACCGATTCTGTGATAAATTTGACCTTGCACAGAAAAATGTGGGAGAACATCCTGGCATAATGATGTGTCTACCTACTCCAAACGACGTCATTTGAAAACGATCATTGCATTTGCGCATATTGCTAAAAATCTTCAAGATTCATCAGAATTTCACAATAAAAGAGAAATTAGCGGCTCAGGTGGTTCACTAAGCAAAAGTAATAATATCTTACCATTAACACAATCCTGCGTTTCATCTTTGAATTTTAAGTATTCACAATGCTGACATTTTTTAACAATTTTTCCAATTAATATGAAAATGATTCTTTTTTGAGCTTGACGCTGAACGCTATCCGATCTTCTCCCTTGCGTCTGTGTAAATATTTCCAAATCCCTCAAAGACACTTAACGGTCAGCCTGTTCCGCAAGTCTGTTGAGTCTGAGTATGGAGTAACCATTTTCGAATGCTAGCAAGTAATCATAATCCACAAAAACACTATTCTTGCCAACATTTGATTTGAGTTTCCCTAGACTTCCCCAGGGTTTCATCATGAGATCCTCACCTGGTGACCATGGAACAACCTCTGAAATATACCCTTTCAAACAAAAACTATTTTCCATACGAACATTCATTACCTCTTTTTACCCATTCTCCCTCATTTTTTAGTGATAAAAAGAAGCCTATATTCTTTCGTTTATCATAAAGTGTTTAATTACAAAGTTTCACTGTTACAGCTTTAAAAATGGCGAATTTACATATGAGCAGTCATCCCCTCTTTTTACCCACTCTCCCCCATTTTTTGCTATAAAAAGTAGCCTATGTTCTTTCGTTTATCATGAAGTGTCTAAATATAAAGTGTCTAAATATAAAGTGTCTAAATACAAAGTTTCACTGTTAGAACTTTAAAAATGACGAATTTCCATATGAACATTTATTCCCCCTTTTTACTCATTCTCCCCTATTTTTTTGCAACAAAAAGTAGCCTATGTTGTTCCTCAGAGTCTATCCTATCTTTGTACCGAATTTCATCAAAATTGGTTCACTGGTTAAGGCGTGAAAGCGTAACAGCCAGAAAAACAGAGTTACTTTCTCATTTATAATATTAGTAGGGAAGTAGGGATTTTTAATCAATTTTGCTACTATGTAAGTATATCATAATTTCTTTGTGTGTTTTTCGTGAATGATAAACTGATGTACGTGGTTCATTGTTGTGGAGTTATGGTAAAAATTACTGTTAAATATTTTTCCTACGCAAATTGTGCCACCCCCTTTCACCCTCGTAGGAGTTGATTTTCAAAAAATGCTTATATATTTATCTCATAATTTGTATTGCAGAGCATTATTTCAGTGTCACGCAAAATATTTCAATAGAATTAAATTTCCCATACAAACTTAGCCACCCCCTTTAACCCCCAATGGGGGTGAATTTCGAAAAATCCTGAAATACGTGTTTCATCATTTGTACTAAAAAACCATTAATTCAAAGTACCAGCCGGCCAGCCGGTATCGCCGCAACCGCTATGTCCCTATATTTTAAACCTGTAATATCTCCGAAACTATTAGTTTAATTTACATGCTGTAAAGGGCTATATTGTTCTATATTAAATATAAAATTTATTTAAGATACTTAATTAGATAAGGATTAATACTGTATTGCTTTAAATCGCTTCGTAAATAGACCATTATTTTTCGTAAAAAGTAAAGGATAAAAATTGGTTATTGTAAGTTATCCCTAAGAGATAAACATATACCATCGCTAACTTTTTTGTAGACATTTTTAGGGTAAACAATACTTAGTACATTATTTTGATCTATCTCGTAGAGTTCAGCCAGCGTTTGCAATGCAAGCGCAAAAAAATATGTTTATTTACGACTTCGCATTAGAAATCTTGAAATTATCAGTGGTTCTCTAATATATGAAGCATGTTATTATACATATAAACCTTCCTCTTGAATCACTCTACCTATTGAAAAAAATCGCATCAAAATCCGTTGCGTAGTTTTAAAGATATAAGCATACATACATACAGACAGACGCGAAAAGCGACTTTGCTTTATACTATGTATAGATGAAAAAAAGTGGTCCTAATATGCTGCCTTGAGGAACTCCAAAATTATTAGACAGACGTTCTGATTTGTAGGTGACTTTTTCTAACTTGTTATTAATTTGACTTATTTCTACATATTGTGTCCTCTCCATAACGACGTCTCCAAAATGTGTTTGACGAATGTTAACGAGTAAAAACAAGAACTCACGGGGCGGTTTTTATCATTTCACGACGCGTTTTAAACCCGCTGCGCCCGCGGTTGTTTGCGGTTTTATCTTTACTAGTGGTCGCCTGTTGCTCGAAATTCGACCATAACAAATTTTAATATCTTGTCATTTTCATTTCTCAAGACCAACTACTTTGTTTCCAAACTGTATGGTGTGCCATCTGTGATCTTCTATCGTTATCATCATTATAAATTTGTTTGTGTGTGTCAAATGCATGGTAGTGTGGGTTTTATTTATTAATTTAATATTATACTTTGCACTTTAACTACACATAAACTATAAATGTGCCAAATTTTATGCTCCTGCGTCCAGGTAATTTTCTTAAAAAAAGGTACAAAGTTTTGGCATCACGTATGTATATTAATATATAGTTAAAGAGTTGGCTTAAGAGACTGGACTGGACTTGGACTCATCACCAAAATAGATAGTTTATAAAAATTGTTGATATAATATTGAGACATCACAATGTGGTCAATTTTTTTTGTAACAACTTCTAACACACATTTAGCAAATAAATATTTTTTTTTTTTTAAAATCGACGACCATGTGAAGTTAAGAAGATAAAAGAATGTAGATCTCTGTGTTCCCATACTTAAACTTAAGGAAGCGAGATTAATGCTAGGTCAGTAATTATGATGACGGATTCTAAAGACAAACATGACTGTAAATTACTTCGTACAGTCGTGTTTTTGGTTTATAATACGATTGGTGTCGTTGTGTCCAGTTGAACGATGTCCTGGCGCACTACTTGGAAGACTACAACATCGGGTCTACAGCTCCGCTGGACCTGGTGTTGTTCGAGGACGCGGCCGCCCACCTGTGCCGCGTGTCGCGCATCATGCGCCAGCCCATGGCCAACGCGCTGCTGCTGGGCATGGGCGGCTCCGGTGAGATCCTCGCTCCATTGCTCATTTGGATCGGTTATGTGGAATCTGCTATATTTTTAATATTTGGAACTACCATATTCCGGTGCTGCTTTCATATATGATCCCATAAAAATATGTTGTGTAACTTCTCAGGTCGACAATCACTATCTAGACTGGCAGCCAATATGGCGGAACTGCTATGTATACAAATAGAGATCACTAAAGCATACGGACAGACAGAATGGAGGGACGATTTAAAACAGACCATGTTGAAAGCTGGAGCTGAAAACCGAGGAGTTGTCTTCCTATTTTCTGATGCTCAGGTATTATACACATTTTATTTATTTATTGAAACTTATTTGACTGCTCTATGGTCGAGTGGCTATCGTCACGCCTAACTATACTGACCAACCACGAGGTTCGGGTTCGATTACCGACGAGGACAGGCATTTGTGTGGTGAAGGTTTAGATGCTTACATTTTCGTACCTGGGTGTTTATTAATTTTATTCTGGTATCTAAGTTATTATATGTACATATTAAGTTATTATATGTATTAATATCGATAACTAACACAAGCATATAATTTGCTTACTTTGGGGTTAGATTCAATTTATGTAACTTGTCCAGGGATATTTCTTATTATTATTTGTACACCATATTAACATAGCATGTGTATAATGAGTAGTATTCCATTTTGTAATATTATTATTGTTAGAGTTATAAGTTTTATCGTCATCCCATCATTATTATTTTATTGTTTTAAAAAATCTTAAAGTATTTTTTTCCCTCATTGACATTTAGATAAAAATGGAGTCTTTCCTAGAAGACCTCAATAACATACTGAGTTCCGGAGATGTTCCGAATATTTACGAAGCCGAAGATTTGGATAAGATTTACATGTCCGTGAGACACGCGGTCATGGAGATGAACCTGACTGCCACCAAGACCAACTTGTTTGCCTGCTACCAGAGGAGGGTCAGGAGCAACCTCCACATCGTCATTGTCATGAGTCCTGTCGGCGAGGTAGGTATTGCTTGTAGTGATGACCATAAAAATCTTTATATATATATATATATATATATTATTCTTGTCACTGAACTCCTTCTAGACGACTGGACGGATTTTGATGAAATTTGTGTGTATTCAAGAGAATTCGAGAATGGTTTAGATTCACAATTTGGTCTCCTGGAAAATTAATTATTTTTTTTAATAATAAGTAGTTGTTGATTTTGGAATGTTTCACATTGGATCCGACAGACTGCGCTACTATCGAAGCATTAATGTCAAGCGATACGAAGTTTGTTGGGTCAGCTAGTCTCTAATACAAATAATGTAATAGGACTGAAAAAAGGTCATAATAAGGTACAAAATATTAGACAATAGGCTTTGCTTTTTTTTCTGCTTCCGCTCTTTCTATTCTGTTATAATATCTAGTGTAGACGAGTGCTGTATATCATCTTGCCCGGGTAGGGATCTACCGTCTTACCTTTTTCGGTTGACATAATGACTGTCATTTACCAGCCCGAACCTACCTGGGTAGCCGGTAGACTTACACAATAGGCCTAATATTCTGGCCACAGGACAGTGACGCACCTATTACATTTATGGTGTGGTCCACGGTTGTCTTATACCATCCGACATGTCGTGTGCTTGTTCGCTAACCTCTCACGTAAAACTTCCCTGAAGTGACTTATTAGTGAATTACTAGAACTAGTTGTCATCCATTGGTCGAAATTCGACCATAACAAAAAAAAAGTATCTTCACGCCCATATCCCCGAAGACGTAGGCAGAGGTACAACCAGGGCATCCACGATTAGCCGAACCCACTAAGTCCCAAAATGTGATAGGTGGCAAGCCTATCGCAAACCGGGCCACATTTACAATCCCGACCAACATTTTTTTTTTATTAGAAAATTGGATCGCTAGACCACAGAGGCGACTAATATAAATAATAATATAATTCGACCATAATAAATGTTAATATCTTGTTGATAAGAACGCTATCTTCATTTCTCAATACCAACTAGGTACTGTGTTTCCAAACTTTATAGTACGCCATCTGTGATCTTTTATCGTTAACATCAATATATTTGTTTGTGTGTGTCAAACGAATGGTAGTGTGGGTAATGTTTTATTCATTGATTTGATGTACTTTATAAGTATGCCAAATTTTATGTTACTGCGTCGTTAGCGCAATTTTTGTAAAAATGGGTCCAAAGTTTTGGCATCACGTATTAATATATAGATGTAGGGGATGATGGGGACAGAACAGAGACGAATCTGAACATTACGGTGCCTTATCCAAGGTTTTCTCTTACCATCAGGAGAGCCATGTGCATGTTCGCTAACCTATCGAGTAATAAGCCTCCGAAATGTCCGATTTTTATAAAATTTGGTATGGTTTGGATTGTGTTGGGGGCAATAAATCGATCTAACATCGTTTCATAAAAAAACGAGCTAAGCTCTGTCATCCATAGACTTATGTTTAAGAAAGGAAACAAATCATTGTGTGATTAATGTTTTTCTATCTTTCAAAATTTTCAAAAAGGCAGTTTTCAACTGTACCAAGCATTAAAACATGTTAAAATTGTAATGTGAAAACATTGTTAGATTTTCCGAGCTCGTCTCCGTCAGTTCCCGTCTCTGGTGAACTGCTGCACCATTGACTGGTTCAGTGAATGGCCCAAATCTGCACTCGAGTCCGTCGCAAGTCACTTCTTCGACAATATGTACGAGTTGCAAACAACTGACGAAATAATGGATTCCATGGTGGTAAGACGTATCATTTTTAGAATAACACGGAGGTTGCTTGTGATAGAACCACGTAAATGTTACTATTGTTACAGTCATGAAACGATTGTTTATTTTTCAAATGTTCTAAGAACTCTAAAATTAAAAAAAAATCAATGATCTTCGACAATAACAAATGAAAATTTCAAAAAGTCAAATTTATTAGGTGGTAGAGTTTCGCAACGACACGCCCAGATTGGTACTACCGACATGCCTTTTCCTGCCGTAATAACGTCAGTGCTTGCCGTTGACGCGTTCCGGTTCGGAGGGTATAATAGCCGGTAAACTTACTCAGGCTGGCAACGCACCATTACCACCTTTAGTGTCTCTAGGCGGCATGAATTTAATGCCATCGGGAACTCCGTCTGCTTGTTTGCCTTCTAGTGTCATAAAAAAAACTTGTGAACTTCACATCGCTTAACATTAGCTACTGAAAGTTTTATGGAAGACGAAGAAGAGTGTTTTCCACATTTTTCCTGCAATTTTCCGGGATTTTCTCTTTATTGTTACATAGTTATTGTCATCTATTTCCAATAATAGATGACAAGAACTATCACAGCTTAAACAGAATAAGCAAAATGGGTTTAGGCGTGATGCCAATGACCACGGGAAATGGGATTTCATTTATAAATATTAACAAAAAATCTACATTGATGTAGATTTTTTACTATCATCATCATTATCATCAGCCGGAGGACGTCCACTGCTGGACATAGGCCTCGACCCAAAGAGCGCCACAAGACACGGTCATCAGCCGCTTGTAACCAGCGATCAGATCATCAGTCCACTTGGTGGGAGGTCGTCCAACACTACGTCCTCCGGTGCGGGGCCGCCAGTATATGCAGTTTTTTATTTTATACCATTAATATTATTAAAATTTTTAGTCAGTATGTTGCTACGTCCATCAAACTGTAGTGGATGCTAGTGCTAAGTTCCTGGCGCAGCTGAATCGGCTGAACTATGTCACACCCATGTCCTATATGGAAATGCTAAATGCATATGCTGAGATGTTCAAGAAGAAACAGAAGGCTATATTGACTGAATCTAATGCACTAAAAACTGGTGAATATATTATTAAATCATTATCAATCCATATTTAATATTATAAATGCGAAAGTCTGTCTATATTTTTTATTTTTTTGATATTGGAAGGCAAACAAGCTGACCAGTTTCCTAATAAAAAGATAAGAATAAGAAATTCACGTTGCCTAGAGAAAACAAAGGTGGTAATGGTGCGTTGCCAACCCGAGGCCTGGGTGTTAGGCCTCGAGCAAAATAAGGTTACTGGCTGCCTTATCCACCGGACCGGAATACGTCAACGGTAAGCACTAAAGTTATGGCGGCAGGAATAATTGAAGCGGTGGTCCAAGTCCGGTCCAGTCGCTGCGAAACTCTACCAACTAGTCAGATGTCACGGTGTTAGTGACGGTAAGCTTATGCTCGCCTTTTACGATCTGCAAAGGAGTCCACGCTCCTAGCCCGCAGCTAGGTCGTTGCACCGATTTTGATGATTTTTGATACGTTGGCATATCAAAACTATCATATCGTAACATAGCCAATGACGCGAGTTCAAACATAAGCTATTTTTTTTTACAAACAATAATCTTTACAGGACTGGAATAGGGGATGAAAGTTTGTAATAAAAATAGTAACTATTCTACGCTGACTTCGGGCAAACAGCTAGTGTGTTAGAATTTAAATAATTGCAAACTATAAAAACCGACCCATCGAAAAGTATGTTGTGTGTGTGTGTGAGTGTGTCTAGTGCCCTGTTCCTATAATGAACGCAAATCCGTAAATTTAACCATTTGTAGTCTGCTCTAAAGTAATGGAGCGTTACTCGTATTTTCAAAAAATGTTAAGAGTTAACTTTCGAAACCGAGCAACTGTTGTTTTTTTTTAGGAAGGCAAACAAGCAGACGGATTTCCTGATAGTAAAAAATTCACGCCGCTGAGACACCAAAGATGGTAATGGTGCGTTGCCTACCTGAGGTCAGGATGTTAGGCCTCGAGCAAATGTAAGTTTACCGGCTACCTTACCCTCCGAACCGGAACACGTCATGACGTTATGGCGGCAGGAATAGGTAAGGCGGTGGTACCAATCCGGTCGAGTCGCTGCGAAACTCTACCACCTAGTCAGATGTCACGGTGTTAGTGATGATAAGCCTATGCTCGCCTTTTACGAGCTGCCTGGCAAGAAAGGCAGATGGTCTTCTGCAAAGGAGCCCGGACCAACACGGGGGAAAAATCAAGCAATCAGCAATGTTAGCAATCTTATTAATCGTACAAAATACTACCATTCGTAATAAAAACGACTCGTTTCTTGAACATGGGAACCGTGCATAAGTCAGTTACTTCGTATATTTTAGGTCAGAGTCTAAATATATGGCTTTTTGGAGTGTTGATTCCGATGTGAGCCTTATGGTGTCATCTTGGAAACTTTTGCATTTTTGGTTTTTGTAGGTACAAGAAACTAAGTAATTATTAATAGTATGTAATAGTCCCTTAAGGGAAGATTTTAAAAAAAATAGCCTTTTGAACTCGGAATTGTTATATGCATCCAAAATTTCATCAAAAGTGGTTAAGCCGTGAAAGAACAACAGACAGACGTACTTTCTTATTTATAATATTTGTAAGTATTTAATATGTAACTTTTTGTTGTTAAACTAATACATGACATACCTTTCGTAAACGATCGGTAGAATCTTCTAAGAAATATATTTTCAGGTTTAAATAAATTGAATCAAACTGAAATCGAAGTTAAACAGCTACAAATAGAATTGGCTGAACTGAAGCCGCTGATGGAGAAAGCTGCTGAAGAAACGAAGAAAGTCATAGAACAGATTGCTATCGATACGGTAATCTTAAAACATTTCTTCTGTCTTTGATCAATTATTTATTTAGTTATTTTGTACAACACGGGGAAATATATATATATATATTCCTTATCTTTATATATATAATTCTTATGTGAGTGTGTATGTCACTGAACTCCTTCTAGACGACTGGACCGATGTCGATGAAACTTTTTGTATGTGTTCTAGGGAATTCGAGAATGGTTTAGATTCACAATTTGGTCCACTGGAAAATGTTTTTTTAATTAATTTTTTAATAATAAGTAGTTGTTGATTTTAGAATGTTTCACATCGGATCCGACAGACTGCGCTGCTGTCTAAGCATTAATGTCAAGCGATACGAAGTTTGCTGGGTCAGCTAGTTTATATATAAATTTGTTACTAAAACAGGCTATAGCAGAAGAAGCAAGAATTAAAGTGGAAAAAGAGCAGGCAGTAGCTGAAAAAATGGCAAAGCAAACTTCAGCGATGGCGGAAGACGCACAAAGAGATTTAGGTTTGTTTGAGATGGTTGAGAAAGATAAACTTGTTTGTACTTTATTTGTCCATCACAATAAAAACAGCTATTTCTTTTGTTTGTTGCATGGGCGAAATTTGAATCAGTTATTACATGATTTTATAAAATGGGCCTCAAAGAATTCAAATAATTCCGCGTGTTGGTCCCGGGCTCCTTTGCAGAATAGACCATTTGCCTTCCTGTGCCTGGCAGCTCGTAAAAGGAGAGCAAAGACTTACCGTCACTAGCACCGTAAAATCTGACTAGGTGGTAGAGTCTCGCTGTGACTCACCCCGATTGGTCCCACCACTTTACCTATTCCTGACGCCATAATGTCAGCGCTTGCCGTTGACATGTTCCGGTTAAGAGAGTAAGATAGCCGGTGAACTTACTTTTGCTCGAGGCCTAACATCCCGGTCTAAGGGTGGCAACGCACCATTACTACCTTTGTTGTCTCTAGGCGGCTTGAATTTCTTATTCTTATCTTAAAAATACCATACCATACCATATAAATAGTCATAGGGTCTCAGGTAAAAAACGACGGGTTGCACTCTGGGAGTGCCGAAGTAGAAGTGAAAATTTGAATATTAGCTTTGTGCATTTTTGATATTTAGTAATAGTTAGGGAACAATTTCACATGAATTGCTTTAATTATCAGTATGAAAGTATTATCATTTATGTAGTAGAATGCAATATTCTTTTGTTGCGCTATCGTAATCAAATATGACAACACGAACATTCGCGCACCGTCTTACGAATTTTCGATCTGACGATCTGACGCGAGTTTAGATGTTTTTACCCATTCAAAAAAAAGTGCGCAACGCCGCTAAAGAACTTTTAAAAAACTCTATAAAATTCTACCAAGCTTGACTATTTTCAGAAGTATCTTCACGCCCATAGGGAAGGGTAAGGCAGAACCGCACCCAGGGCACCCATGATTAGCCGAAGACACTAAGTTCCACACTAAGACCCGGGATTAAACCGGGGTCTCCAAGAAATCTAGTCCGACGCCGGACCGCTAGACCACAATGTGTACAATCATACAATTTAAATTATGCGCTTCGGCTTTACACTTTTTACTCTTTATACTCTTGTTTTTAAATTGGCTGACCTAATCTAAATTTAAGGGAAATTATTAATTATATAGTAACATATCTTTATAGATATCTTTAAAAACATTCGAATTTCCGAATTTAGCCGAAGCGCATAATTTAAATAGTACTACTGTTCATGAAATTTTGTAATTCTGAAACGATTGCTTAACTGTCTACGAGTACATCTTTCCCTCATGCTGTCTGGCAAATAATTCTAGCGCGGTGAGGCCGGCCACATACGTCCGAAATAACTGATCGCACTGGCCCGATTTCCGGAAGTTTGAAACGGAGAAATTCCGTCAGAGACATTTCTGATCGCGTGTGGCAGGTCCATTGAATTGTGTGGATCTGCTGCGTTCGAAATTGCGTTTCGGAATTTCAAACCGGGGTTTCGTGAAGGCATTTTGAACGTATGTAGCGGGCCTGCGTCAGCGGGCGGTCTACTAAGTCGCGATTTCCAAAGCATAAAATTTTTACAATGATCTGATGATGAGTTTTTACATATTACTATTATGACATTGATAAGGTTTCAGGACACTCTGGCACCTGGAAATCATGATGTATATTTTGACTAAAAATATATTAAAATCTTTTAGTTATCGGACGAGTAGACGCGAAGTAAACATAAACAAAATGCATTCAAAATGATAATCTCCTTTTTTGGAGACTGTTGAAAAAGAGTTCGTGCATTATGGTCTCTGCGTTTATTATTTTTTCATATTATAGGGGATGAATAAAAAATAAAATAAAAACACTAAACTTTTTCATTTCATTTAGTTTAAAATGTCTAATAAAGTGCTAGAAAAGTTTGCACTTAAGAGTAAAGTTTTTAACAAGAGGGGAAATTCACAATTTGTATAGTTTTGCCATACGTGCTTTTAATAAAATAAGAACTGTTATATTTACTGTTATTTTGACCGCCTCGTTGGTCGAGTGGCTAGCGTACTCGCCTAACTACATCGACGAACCGCGAGGCTTGGGTTCGATTCCCAACGGGGGCAGGCATTTGTGTGATGAACATTTAGATGTCTGCATTTTCGGGTCTGGGTGTCTATTAAATGTATTCTGGTATCTATTTAAGTATTTCTATGTAATAGTATCGTTGACTAACACCCATAACACAAGCATATAATTTGCTTACTTTGGGGTTAGATTCAATTTGTGTAAAAAAAAAAAAAAATATTATATTTTATTAGCTGTCCCGGTGAACTTCGTTTCATCCGTTTTGTTTTATGGGAAAACTTTAAAACCTCGCAGTTTTTCCTTTTTTCTTATCTTTTAAACCTTAAATAAGACAAATTAGTCCTGTTCTCGAGTTTTAGCGAGACTAACGAACAGCAATTTATTATTATGTGTAAGTATAAGATTGTCATTATAATTTAAAGACTTACCAAAGTTTAATTTGTGTTTGTGTTTATATTGTATTTTAAAATGAAGATTATTTTTAAAATACAGACAGATATTTGCGTTTATACTGAACACGTAGGCAGCCGCCCCAACGTTCAGATACGTTCGTTGCATCAGAGATGTTCGTTCGTCGCTATGTTTGCTAGCCTACTGGCTATCCTAATCTTCTAGCATAAAACGGTAATATGATAAATGATAGGTAGTATACTCAGAGCTAGTGGTGTATTTTGTATAAACCCGTAGACGAGGCGATGCCAGCGCTGCGTGCGGCGGAGCGCGCGCTGCAGGAGTTGAACCGTAACGACGTGGTGGAGG
>NJDD01000663.1:56081-72391 GCA_002245505.1 Calephelis nemesis | reverse complement strand
AAGAAGCCGCCCGCCGGCGTCGTGCTCGTCATCGAGTCGCTCTGTGTCGTTTTCGACATCAAACCCATCAAGGTAGTAGCCCCGCTCCTCCAGGGCCTGATCTGGTCTATTGATAAACGTCTAAACGGTAAACTGACAAAATATTTTCACGCCTTATTCCTAAATGAGTTAGGCACAGATACAACTAAACCCCTCATGATAAGACAGGGTACTTAATTCCCACAATGTGGTAGTACAATCCCAGACAGCGTTTTTGTAAAAAAATAATGAACACATTTAGATTTAAATGATCCGGTAATCTAACCTGACCTGACTTCATGTAGTATTGCTGTGCCTTTACCGTAAGTCTAAACCCAGGTGTTAGCACCCGCGTGTGACTACACACCGGCTGTAATCGCGCCCGTTAAACTTAGAAGACCCAGCTGCGTCCTATCGGATCTTCCGGATCCCAACACAAACTCACAAGAAACTACACTACACCGTCGCCGCTGGTCTCGGCGACGAAGATCTCTCTTGCGCCCGGCGCATAACGCCGAGCGACGAACCGTCACTACTCCTTCATCAAGTCTACCCAGTAACCAGAACGCAGCACCAAGTCGAGGCACGGTCTTCCGGGAGACAGCCCTTGGTGCTGGCGTTGTAGGGAACGGTCCAATACATTTAAATAATGATGTCTCGGGCTGAGCACTCTGCTCGGCCCAAAATAGCCCGGTGAAGTTGTAAAAAAAAAACCTTAAGTTGTTGTAAATTACGTTCATCTATTTCGGTATCAAAATCTATGTCGCTTTTGGTCTAAAAATTTAGTTCTCTTAGTATCATCACGCCCATATCCCCGAAGACGTAGGCAGAGGTACAACCGAGGCACCCACGACTAGCCGAAGACACTAAGTCCCACAATGTGATAGGTCGCAAGCCTATCGCCAACCGGGCACATTTCCAATCCCGACAAACATTTTGTAATTAGAAAATTGGAAAAATCCAATTTTCTTTATGTTAGCCGACCTGGGATTCGAACTCGGGACCTCATGCAGTCAAGTTCAACACCCGGACTGCTAGACCACAGAGGCGATTCCTTCTCTTAGTTTCCTTCGATTAGTTCTCTTAGTTCCTAATAAAGGTGTTGTTTTTAGTTTTCATAGAAATAATTTACGAAATCGCTAGCGGGTGTAGCGTCGTAAACTCATTATGTAGATCCACGTAACCAAATAATAAATATTACAAAAAAGTTCTCTTTCAATTTTTAGGAGCAAGGAGCAAACTACGGAGAAAAAGTACTCAATTACTGGAAACCAGGATCACAGATGCTGGCGGATCCGACGGCGTTTCTCGATTCCCTGATGAAGTACAATAAGGAATCCATTACCGAAGACATGATCAAGAAGCTCAAGCGATTCGTTACCGATCCCAACTACGAACCTATGAAAATATCTAAGGTAGGTTGATTATTATTATTTAAAATACTCATCGAGGGCTCTTGGTAAGACTTATTCTATACAAATATGAACGACATAATATTTTCAAAGAATGCTTGTACTGATCCACATAAAATTAATAGGATTTTAGCTTACCGATTTTACTTACTACTGCATCCTCAGTTCTATTATATTTGTAACATTATTTTAATTTTATTTAGATTTATCAGCATCATGACGTCCTAATATTGCTTTATATTTATCTCATACTTCTTTGGATTTTTTTTGGTCTGGATTTATTTCTTTCACTAGCTGTCGCCTGCGGCTTCGACCTCGTTTTCACAGAGAAGCGTTGTCCGATCGGGATTTAAAGTAGCCTATATGTTAATCCAAGTCACAATCTATCTGTGTTCAAAATTTCAGACAAATCAGTGCAGCCATTCGAGCGTGAAAGAGTAACGAACTTCCATACATACATACTCACAAACATTTCCATTTATAATAATAGGTCTCATTTAGGTATTTAGTATACATATGTAAACAAACAGACATTTTCTGGTGGTAAGAAAAACATGTTGCTTTTAAATATACAAATAGAAAGTTAAGCGCAGTAAAACTGCGAAAAAACCATTTCAGTTTCAATATTGTTTCGTCTGTCTACAAAAATAATACTTAGGTACATTTATTTTCCTGGTATTCTACTTTAGCACTTGGACTGCAATTGGATCACCATGGAACTCTCTTTGTAGTAAAAAAGTTTTTTCTAAAAATTGCTTCAGAATTGGTAAACACATCGATTAAAAAAAATGGGAGTTAAGAGAGTGGAGGTTATATCCTCCATTTTTTTCGAATTCCACTAATAACGAAGAATCTCATTACGTTAGACGAGAAAAGTTTACAGCTGTTTTCTTATTCAGTTTCTGTTTTGATTGAGAGTTAATCATGAGATTTTTCCCCTGTGTTGGTCCAGGCTCCTTTGCAGACTAGACCATTTGCCTTCCTGCCAGGCAGCTCGTAAAAGGCGAGCATAGGCTTACCGTCACTAACACCGTGACATCTCACTGGGTGGTAGAGTTTCACAGCGACTCGCCCGGCTTAATACCATCACCTTATCTATTCCTGCCGCCGTAACGTAAGTGCTTGCCGTTGACGTGTTTCTTTTCGGAGGAAAGATAGCGGGTAAATTAATTTTTTTGAGGCCTAATATCCCGGTCCCAGGTTTGCAACGCACCATTTCCACCTTTGGTGTCTCTAAACCGCGTGAATTTCTTACCACCAGGAAATCCGTCTGCTTGTTTGCATTCCAATATCATCAAGAAAATGGGATACCATGTAGAGTGTCGCATGAAATTCAGTATTTTTCAAACTGGAAATAGTTTTTGCTTTTCCTGCACGCAAATAAGTGCTTTTGTAGCCAGAAAATTCGCAGTAAAATGACATTTTCTGCGTGCGTGTACAGAACTCCAAATATCAATTTTTTACAACGCAAACTTTCCAGCGCTGGAAAATATGTATTTTGGTCGCATGTCGCACCGACGGTGGTTTGTTTAAAAAATGTATATTTTGGTTGTAATCTACATTGGAAAGTTGGGCAAGCTAGGTTAAACAAATTTTCAATGCTAAGTGATACGTGTAAGCGTCCTGCTTTTCTGTGCACCAATATAAGCTAAAGAAGGCCCTAGATCCTTCGTTATAAATAATCACAATTTAAAGGATGAGTAACTTTCTGCATATCTGGGATGCGGCTGTAGAGACAACCGTTTTCTTTTCTTACTATAGTTGACAAGTACGCAAATAAAAATCTTTTTTGAAGTGAAAACTTCTTTAGGCGCGTTGACCGTTTTGGTAGAGGGTAAAATCCTCGGTTCGCGTCACCGACATGCTAATGATAATAGTATATCTATAGCTATGGAGAGCCAGACTAGCGCACGCGCAGTAGCCTGTGTATACGTGACACTAATACATCGACTATTTCTGACTGACAAGATAATTGTGTATTAATTATTTTTTCAACCACTTTGTATTTATATTTTGTTCATGATTTGTTTAACCCATCATATGTAACTAATAAATAAAACATAAAAAAAATTCATATAATTTTTGCATATAGTTTTAATTACTCTCAACTTAATAGTTCCGTTTGTGTGCGTTACCCCAGCTAGAAAGTAGCACCTAGACTGATGTGAGTGGGACAAATAATTAGTGCTCGATGTGCTGTAAATGTGCTTCGAATAAAAAATTTGTGCATGTTGTCGTTTTGGAAATAAACGGAAAAAACACTTCCAGCTGTGGTAACGTTACCTCAGCAAGAAAAATCTAAACTAACTATCGGAGAGTTAAAAAATGTATATGAGCAGAGAGCACATATTTGTGGAAATTTGTGCGCTAAAAATAAAATTTGTGCGTCTTCAGGTTTTCGAGATATTATATTCGAGCAAATATGTGCTCTCTGCTCACATACATTTTTTAACTCTCCGATAATTAGTTTAGATTTTTCTTGCTGGGGTAACGTTACCCCAGCTGGAAGTGTTTTTTCCGTTTATTTCCAAAACGACAACATGCACAAATTTTTTATTCGACGCACATTTACAGCACATCGAGCACTAATTATTTGTCCCACTCACATCAGTCTAGGTGCTACTTTCTAGCTGGGGTAACGCACACGTTCCGTTTTCACTTCTATCGGCAGTCACACGACTGCTACTGTTTTTTTTTGTATGACATGTTAGTAAGAGATAGCCGTAGCCTATAAAAACTATAGCTGTAAATGCGTGGCGGTGTTAAGACTGAGGTATTGCAAAAGCAATGTCTACATTTTGATTATAGCTGACTTGATGATGGCTTCGATTGCTATAAGTAAGTCATCTAGGTAAACAAAATTCAGTATTTTCTTTGATTTCACAAATTTGGAAGTATGCTCTTTGAAATAAGAATATATTCTATATACTAATACGTGATGCCAAAACTTTGGACCCCTTTTTACAAAAATTGCGCGGACGGAGGAGCATACAATTTGGCACACTTATAATTTATGTATAGAAGAAGTGCAGAAAGTTAATACTTTTCAATGATAATGCTTATAAAGTACGTTAGGTAAATAAATAAGACATTACCCACATTACCATGCATTTGACACACACAAACAAATATGTTGATGTAGAGGATAAAAGATCACAGATGGTGCACCAAAAAGTTTGAAAGCAAAGTAGTTGGTCTTGAGAAATGAAGATGGCGTTCTTATCAACAAGATATTAAAATTTATTATGGTCGAATTTCAACCAACGGGCTACCACTAGTGTAATGTAAATATATGTAAAGAAATAAGAATATTTAAAATCGGTTCAAAAATGACGTACAAACATAAAAAAATATGTAGGGGTCAAACAGATAGATTTAATAATAACTTTTTTATATGTATAACTCCTTTTTTCAAAGCCGGTTAAAATATCGGGTACAATTTGCTTTTTTAATTTTTGTATATAAGTATTTTTTTCTAGACTTTTGGCGTCCTGTTATATCCCAACACTGTACCCCTTATACCTTACCTAGCACAGACACATCCGTCGTTCACTTAGATCCCCTTTTCCATACAGTCAGCATATCTCACATCCATATCTACCAATTCCCGTTAAACTCAGACTGTCTTCACTCAGTCTTCACCCAGAGCACATCTTGCTATATCCGCCGGTTCCCTTTCTGCTCTATTTCTTTATTCAACATACAGTTTAAGTCGAGTGTAAATCATTATAATTCTTTAATTGAATAAATCTCACTTAGTATTAAATAAGATCTTTTTTTAAAAAGGCTTCCGCCGGAGTCCGTTCGAAATACAAACTTAGTTTTTTTTTGTCATAACATAACAGGTGGCTCTCCAGATAGTAATGGACATTTGTCACTTGTAGACACCATTTATATTATTTGATGTATCTCTGTCTAAAGACCATGTGTGCGTGTCTGCCGGCTACCTTACCGTTTGTGCGGAATATATCAACGTAGAACACAGTTACCGATAAAAGTTACCGCTCTCACCAGCAAAGTCAGGGCGGTTGAAAAAGATAAGTTGCAGCACTCGACCATCTAGTAAAAGTTGAAGTCAATTGTTGTCTTTTAACACAATATTTTATGTCTTCGTCATGTTTGAACTACAAGGCTATTTTTCTACTTCCGTGAAGGTAATATGTTTGCTGCGCATGCTAGCTGGTGTATGATGTATATTACTTTATGTTAATGTCAGGTATCAAAAGCGTGCATGTCTTTATGTATGTGGGTGCACGCAATGTACAAGTTCTACCACGTGAACAAGGCAGTTGCGCCCAAGAAGATGGCTCTGGAACACGCCATGAGCGAACTGGCCGCTGTCGAAGGTACTTTTATACTATAGAAAGATCAAACATCAATCTCATCAATCAAACATCGTCTGATAAAGACGGGGTTGTATTTTCTTCTACATGAGAATAAACGTTAGAGTTACTTCACGGTATTTTTAATACTGGAAGGAACAAACCTATTATTAAGCCTATTATTGCAGTCAATTGATCGGCAACACGCTAGATTTTGAACCGAAATACGAAAGTAGAGAGCGCTGACATTGTATCGCCAGGAATATTTATGGCGGTTGTCAAACATAAGGTGACATTGCAGACTATATCGCCCTCTGTTAAGTGATATCAGTAATGGAATAATTTATTAAAGAATTTGTTGATAGAGACGTCACATCCCGACGCCTAATCCTATCTATCTATTTAATAAAAAGGCAGGAATATCAAAAACTAATTGACCTGGGAACGTGAAATTTAACAAAAAAGTATCTTATTAGTAGGTGATGTCAGCTAAAAACTTTTTTATTTCTCTCCTAAAATATTAAAATAGGATGTCTCACTCTTGGAAGTTAGGATAGAAGTCCTTAGAATTCGAGGTTCCGATCGGGATTAAATTTGCGGGTGTCAACCACGCGGGTTGGGCAGGTACGAAGTTCGCCGTGACAGCTAGTATTATATATAACAACCAATTTTAGCAATGCTCGCCAACGCCAAGGCCAAGATGCAGGCTCTTCTAGAAGGGATTGCAAAATTGAACGCTTATCTCATCGAGAAAGAGGAAGAGAAACGAAAGATGGAGGAAGATATTAACCAGTGCTTAGCGAGAATGGATCGTGCTAACAGGTAAGTTTTTTTTTAACAGCGATCCTTTTTTAACCCCCAACGGTAAGTGAGGGATATAAGTTTGATGTGTCTGTGTGTAGGGATGTGTATGTCTATCTGCGGCACCAAAACTTTTGAATGGGTGGACCGATTTCGATGCGGTTTTTATAGTTTGAAGGCTGACGTGATCGAGACGATTTATAGTCATATAATATATAGGTTTTTGGGGGTTATTTATAAAAATATATAATACTAGCGACACGCCCTGGGTTCACACGGATATGAAATATACGTAATATAAACCTTCCTCTTCAATCACTTTATCTATTAGAAAATGCACCTCAAAATCCGCTCTGTAGTTTTAAAGAATTAAGCATACAAAGGGACATAGAGACAGAGGAAGCGACTTTGTTTTACACTATGTAATATGCTGTTCGAATTTAAATACAATTTTACTAATACGTTATTTTGCACAAAATGTTTATATTATAAAATAGGATGAGAAACAAAACTGAATAAAACGAGATAATAATTGTATTAGATCTATATATTTATAATTATTGAAATGAGATACACTAAGTATTGGATATAGTGAAAGGAAAAACGTTATTATTAAACACCGAAAATGCAATAGTAGTAAATACACATAATAACGCTAATAGCTAACTTTGATATTTCATCATCAAATATTTCCTGAAAACATTGAAGGCGTAGGAATATAATAGAATTATAGAAAAATTGCGACTTCAAAGACCTTTTAGTGAACTTTGCAGCGACTGATTACGGACAGTTTCAATAAAATTCAAAGCGACGACATTCGGGCTCTGCGTAATTTTGTTTTGAAATGACGAAATGAAAAATTACGCGTCAATTTAATGAAAGAAACGTTGATAATAGAGAACGTTTTGAAGAATCTTGTTTATTTTTAATTAGACAACTGCAAAGTTATTTTTAAACATGTTTATTTGAATGTTTTGGCATATAATTGACGAAATAGCAATAAAATTCAAGAAATATTCATAATCAGTTTAAAAATGTATGAAAACTTATCTGTTTATTATATCTTTTTGTTAAATTGCTGTATATCTATCAATTGGTAATATTGGGGGCAATTTTATTGCGCACTCACAAAGCTCATTTTAAGTTATCGATATCTTCTTTCAACGAAACTCGAAACTAATAGTAAAAGACAACACACTTTTAATACTGTCAGATTGGTACAAGACATTTTGACAAAAGCTTAATTTATTTCTCGAAATTCTTTTATTAATAACATTGTAATTTGACATGTCCGGATTAATCTGACATGGCTAAAATGTTACATTGTTTTTCTTTGATTTGAAAAAGCATCTAAAATAATTTAATATTTAAAATTAATTTACGTAAGGAATACACATTTTATACAAGTATAAACTAGGTATTAGGTCCGCCGCATACATTCGGAATTTCCTTACGCATCCCCGTTTTGAAATTTCGAAACTAAATGACGCTCCATATAAATCCACTATGGAAAAATTACTGACGTGTGTGGGAGATCCATAAATTTGTTTGGATTTGTTGTGTTCAAAATTTTTTGTAAGTTTCGTTACGGAATTCCGAATGTATGTGGCGGGCCTTATGTAATTCCCACTCCCTCACTTATCGTAATAAACTCTTTGATCGTTTACCTATATATATAGTGATATAATTAAAATTTGATTTGTGGATAGATATGTAGCTGATACAGTTTCTGATTTTGTTATCATTCGTTCTTTGGAATAGCCTTCGACTATTGGAGCATTTTAAAGACGGATTCACCTAAATGCGCCAATTTCTATATCGGCGAATTTGATACACGTCTTATCAAAAACATAAATGTGAAACTACAGCCAAATTCAATATTTATAATATAAGGATTTGTGTGATGAACATTTAGATATCTGCATTTCCGGGTCTGGTTGCTTACTAAATTTATTCTGGTATCTATTTAAGTACTTCTATTTATTAAAATAGTTGACTAACACCCGTAACACAAGCATGTATTTTGCTTATTTTGGGATTAGATTTAATTTGTCTGGCAAATTTATTTATGTTACATGTATTTGTAAGCTTCTTCGACTTAACCACTTTAATAGTTAAGATCTAATTTAATATTATAATTTAATATTTTGTTATTTTAATTTCAAAATTTATTTTGATTATATATCAAAAATTTAAAACCTAATAAGTACGTAGGCAGCATATGTAGGGTTCTGATTATCTAAACATATTAAAACTTGATAGGACATATATTTTTATAAGAAAGACTGTTTTTTTTTATTTTTTTATAACATTGGAAGGCAAACAAGCAAACGGATTTCCTGATGGTAAGAAATTCACGCCGCCTAGAGACACCAAAGGTGGTAATGGTGTGTTGCCAACCTGAGGTCGGGATGTTAAACCTCGAGCAAAAGTAAGTTTACCGGCTACCTTACCCTCCGAACCGGAAAACGTCTAACGTTATTGCGGCAGGAATAGATAAGGCGGTGGTACCAATCCACCCGGATTGGTAAGAAATTCACGCCGCCTAGAGACACCAAAGGTGGTAATGGTGCGTTGCCAACCTGGGGCCGGGATGTTAGGCCTCGAGCAGAAGTAAGGTTACCGGCTACCTTACCCTCCGAACCGGAACACGTCATGACGTTATGGCGGCAGGAATAGGTAAGGCGGTGGTACCAATCCTGGTGAGTCCCTGTGAAACTCTACCACCTAGTCAGATGTCACGGTGTTAGTAACGGAAAGCCTATGCTCGCCTTTTACGAGCTGCCTGGCACAGGAAGGCAGATGGTCTATTCTGCAAAGGAGCACGGACCAACACGGGGAAAAAACTATGTGAGTATGTAACTGTAAGTAAAAAATATGCCCTTGTTGGGTCGGTCATGTCATGTTTCGGTCTGCAGGGCAGGTCAGCGAGATTTACCCAATAGGCCTTACCCGGCTACAGGACACACAATTGTAGTGTCTATGGTATCTCGTTCGACGCTTACCATCATGAGACCAAAAGACTTATTTATTGACCCATTACATAAAACAAATAGACAATTTTTGTTTTCCTAATATCGGCGGTTTTCATAACTTAACCGAACTCGCAATCCAAGACAGAATCAGAATGGCGTTCATTTCATATAGATCATACAAAAGGCACTTGTGACGCGTCTATATAATAATACTAAAACCTATACAGTAGATCGGAGTCAAATCACTACATAGTATAAAACAAAGTCGCTTTCTATGTCCCTTTGTCCCTTCGTGTGCTTAAATCTTTATAACTATGTAACCGATTTTGATGCAGTTTTTTTAATAGATAAAGTGACTGAAGAGGAAGGTTTATATGCCTATTTCATAATCGTGCGAAGCCGGAGCGGGCCACTAGTTACTAATAAATTACCAGAGTTTGAATGAAGCACATGTTAGCTAAAACTATAGAATTTTCTCAATAGAACATGGCATCCCTCATATTATATAATATTTGTATGCTCTGCACTTAAGTGTTCTCCCTTGTTTGTATCTACGGTAATTTACATTTAAATTTGAAAGTGCCCGTCGGAAACCACTACAAACATGGAGTCGATTTATTTCAATAAAACTTTTCATGAGTTGGGTGCTTTACATAACAACATTTCGTAATTGCTTATAAACTGATTTCGTAAGGGTTTTAGCATTTACTCAGATATATATACTCAGGCTTAATGATAATTTAAAAGATTTGTTGAATGTTTGTGTTAAATACAAAAGTATAGATATGAGTTTTTTTTTATGATATTGGAAGGCCTATGCCTAGAGATACCAAAGGTGCTAATGGTGCGTTGCCAACCTGAGGCCGGGAAGATAAGCCTATGGCAAAAGTAAGTTTACCGGCTACCTTACTCTCCAAACCGGAACACGTCATTACGTTATGGCGGCAGGAATAGGTAAGGCGGTGGTACCAATCGGGGTTAGTCGCTGCGAAACTCTACCACTTAGTCAGATGTCATGGTGTTAGTGACAGTAAGCTTTTGCTCGCCTTTAACGAGCTGCCTGGCAGAAAGGCAGATGGTCTATATTGTAAACTATAAACTATACACTGACAGTAAAATACTGTGAAACACTGACACTAATAGTTTCTAGACGGTTGTAAATATTGGTTCCCATCCATCTGGATAGTAGATTAAAGGATAGCGCAGAATATTGTGTGCCAGGTTGAGGCGCATCGCACTACAAAGCATACTCAGGAGGGCCGGTCTTCTTTTTGGTGACTATAGGTTGTACTTTCCACCTTATGACCCTAATAATCAGATTTTGGTTGGGCGATAAGTGGTGCTAGGGTTTATCAATATTTTTATTATATTAGAGAACGTGCCCATACTACGTGAGTCATTTAAGGAAGGGAGTGAAAGAAAAGTATTAAAAATAACACGTTTTTTTATATTGGAAGACGAATAAGCAGACGGATTTCCTAACGGAAATTTACGCCGCCTAGAGACACCAAAGGTGTTAATGGTACGTTACCAACCAGGCCGGGATGTTAGGTCTCGAGCAAAAGTAAGTTTACCGACGTTATGGCGGTAGAACTAGATAAGGCGGTGGTATCAATCCGGACGAGTCGCTGCGAAATTCTATCACCTGGTCTGTTGAGAAGGTGTTAGTGATGACAAGGCCATGCTCGCATTTTACGAGCTGCCTGGGAGAAAGGCAGAATGAAGGTCTATTCTGCATAGTAGCCCAAACCAACACGGGGTAATTCGGGGTCTATTACAATTAGTAGTCAATATGCTCTAAGAAAAAAATTTGTTCTGAAAAAAAAGGTATCTTCACGCATGTATCGCCACAGTTAGATAGAGAGATATATAGAGAGAGATTTCGAACCCGGGACCTCATGCAGTCAAGTCCAACAACTGAACCGCTAGACCACAGAGGCGAAAAAAATAAATAAATTTATTCTCGTACAACCAAGGAACGGCACCGGGGAAGAAATATAAAGAAGTCATGTAGAATGGGAATGTGCATGTCAATCTTAAGGTTCATTGAAACATAAACTAGTTGTATTTACAGCATAAATATAACTCCTATTGTTTTACTAGGTTGCTAAACGGACTGTCCAGTGAAAGGATTCGTTGGATTCACACCATTGCAGACTTGGACGTCGCTATGGTCAATCTCATTGGTGATATTTTACTGAGTGCATGTATGTTCATTATTTAGTATTCATTTCTTATTTTATAAAGGTGGTATACATTGTGTTTAAGTATTGGTCTAAGGTGATGAGCCTAAATGTTGCAGTAGGCATTGTTCAGATTGCCAGATTTTCAGATTTGTTTTTTTTTTATGATAATGGAAGGCAAACAAGCAGACAGACAGACAGAGAAATTCACGCCGCCTATAGACACCAAAGATGGTAATTGTTCGTTGCCAACCTGAGGCTGGGATGCTACTAGCTACTACTGGGAGGCTACTAGCAGAAGACCTGAACCTACATCGACTTACATAGAGCTGATAATAGAATAAAACATATTTTATAGTAAAGTAAGTATATTAGCGATCATATTACAAGTGGGTTGCCTAAACAAATCCTGGACCGAACATTTTTAATTATTAAAAAAAAGATTGTCATGTTTACAATTTTTTTTTTCAGACAACTCTATATATATATCAACACAAATTATAATAAAATTTGTAAAAAATGTATTAGAACTGCACATGATATATTTTTTTATATTATCCGATTCCATAAAATTAATTATTATCATCGACAATTATCTGTTTATAGCTGGCAATCCAGATGTATAACAGGTAACCCAACTTCTGCAACTTCGTTTTATACCTATCAAGTCGGGACAAACCGTACTATTGCACCAATTAATGAAAAAAAAATGAAAATAAATTGTTTGTGGATTTATTTAGGCAACCCAGTTTTAATACATTTTCTGATACACTAAATTTACTATAAAACCGATTTCATCCTATTGTCAGATCGGTGTAGGTCTACTAACTTGGATCTTAGACTATACCCTCCGTACCTCATTATGACAGCAGTAATAGGTAAAGCAGTGAATCCTTACCTACGCAAGTTACTGCATAAGCAATCAGTTATTCAATGTTTGTTTTGAATAATTTATTGTATTTTGATACGCACCAGCAAGATATTACAGATGCATCGTTTCACACGTAGGCGAGGTACAGTTCATTATCTACACGGACGCTTTGCTCTACAACCGAAAACACGGCGGTGCCGAGCTAAAATAAACACCTCTTGATACCCTATCAACTACGGCTCAAAGCCTTTATTATGTTCCGTAATTGGAAATCGTACGTAATTCTCATCATATAGGATAGCATAGAAGCAATCCTGATGCTAAGACATCTGTTAATACGTTAATGCAATGCCAACTTTAGACTAGTATTATTATATCCCCGTGTTTATCCGGTCTGGCAGTCTGGTGGTCTGGCGATGCCTTCCTGTCTGGCAGCTCGTAAAAGGCGAGCATAGTCTTAACGTCACTAACACCGTGACATCCTACTAGGTGGTAGAGTTTTGCCGTCATAATGTCATGACGTGTTCCGGTTTAGAGGGCAAGGCAACCGGTAAGCTTATTTTTGCTCGAGGCCTAACATCTCGGCCTCAGGTTGGCAACGCACCATTACCACCGTTGGTGTCTCTAGGCGGCGTAAATTTCTCACCATCAGGTAATCCGTCTGCTTGTTTGCCTTCCATTATAATAAAAAATAAATTCTCTTTTGTAAGTTTTGCTGACTATTTTTCACAAAATTGAGTGGACTTGTATAAGGTGCGATTTGTTTCGAAATTTCAATAAGGACATTCAGTAAAGAAATTCCATTAGAATGTAACGGGCCTAATGGTGGTAATTCTGCTGGACACAACTAAACTTATTTTAAATGCATGCTATCTTTTTCAAATGAAACAAAAACAAAAGATATAGACAATTTAAGATATGCCCGGTTAGACTGCACATGTTAAATTGTGTTCTTCTTAAGCAATGTTTAAGGAATAGATTATAACGTCTTTAGAAATGTAGACAAACTTACTTGCCAAAAATAAATGTGTTTTGTCTTTTTTTTATGTTATAGGAAGGCAAACAAGCAGACGGATTCCTGATGGTAAGAAATTCACGCCGCCTAGAGACACCAAAGGTGGTAATGGTGCGTTGCCAACCTGGATCGGGATGTTAGACCTCGAGCAAAAATAAGTTTACCGTTTACCCTACCCTCCGAACTGGAACACGTCACGACGTTATGGCGGCAGGAATAGGTAAGGCGGTGGTACCAATCCGGGCGAGTCGCTGCCAAACTCTACCACCTACTAAACTCTTTCTATTACTATCGCTGAAAGAATATAGGGATGACTTGAAATTATGTTAGTGAGTGCTCAACAAAACGTGGTGGTTGGTGTTGCGGATGTCCGTGGGCGGCGGTGATCACTTTCCATCAGGTGACCCACTTGCTCGATTGCCTCCTTTTGTATAATAGAAACAGTAGCAGTCGTAGGACTGCCGATTGAAGTGAAAACGTAACTATTAAGTTGAGAGTAATTAAAACTATATGAAAAATTATATGAATTTTTTTAAGTTTTATTTATTAGTTGCATATGATGGGTTAAACAAATCATGAACAAAATATAAATACAAAGTGGTTGAAACAATAATTAATATACAATTATCTTGTCAGTCAGAAATAGTCGATGTATTAGTGTATACGTGTACACAGGCTACTGCGCGTGCGCTAGTCTAGCTCTCCATAGCTATAGATATACTATTATCATTAGCATGTCGGTGATGCGAACCGAGGATTTTACCCTCTACCAAAACGCTCAACGCGCCTAAAGAAGTTTTCACTTCAAAAAGTTACAAAATGTGTAGTTGCTGTGAAATGAACTTATTTTACTTTTGATTCATGAATACATTTCTAATTTAAATATCTAATTTCTTAGTATATATTAAAATAAACAAATTCCTTTACAGGTGCCGTCGGTTATGTGACACCATTTACAGACGAGTTTCGGAGGGAGCTTTTGGCTAGTTGGACTAAACATATGGAGGTCTGTAAACGTACCTTTTAGTTTAGCCATTTATAATCATATAAGGCTTTTTGCCGTCTAATGCTAACATTAGAGTACAGTTTTCTAGTGTGTATATATTTTACCAAATAAATAAAATGTTTAAAGTTAAAAAATCCACGTTAGTCTAATGGTTGTTGGTGGTAACTACCTTCGGTCACGGATTCGATACCGAGTTCGATGGACCTTTTGTTATGATATTGGAATGCAAACAAGCAGACGGACTTCCTGATGAAGAGACACCTTAAATTTGTTAGGTGTACCTCTGTCTACTTTTTCGGGGATATGGAAATAAATTACGCACTACGTTATTTTTTTATGAACTTTACAATTTACTAAAAAATACGAATTGAAATGGTATTCATATTTGCCGCTTTCTAGTCCAGATGTGAAAAAAAAACTTCTTTTAAAATCTTAAAACCCTCAAGGACACTATTTTACACGTTCCATTTATTGTTCCTTACATTGTATTCTTTGTGAGAAAATCGTAAAAAAGGATTTCTAAAGCTTACACGGCTCAAGAAGACAATCCGGTAACATGTTTGAATAAAAGACTACGGAGTAGTATTAGAAAAATACCTGCTAAATATTTACAGGAATTTCAAAAATATTTTCGAGCAAACACATTTTTAAATTAATTAAATATTGCTCGGGATTGGATACGTACCCGGTTGGCGATAATCTTGTTACCTATCACATTGTGGGACTTAGCGTCTTCGGCTAGTCGTGGGTGCCCTAGTTGTGTCTATGCCTACCCCTTCGGGGATATGGGCGTGAAGATATTTAACTTCTTTACTTTATTTACACGGATGTAAATAAGGAAGAAAAATTATATTTTTACGAGGCCCCTTTTTTGAATCACTTTCAGAGTAATGGATTCCAGTGTTGGATCAAGAGCACAGCATGAGTTTCAAACACAACCCTGAACGTAACGTAGCGCTATGCTTTACCCTCCTCGCTCTATTTAAAAAAGAAACAAAATGCTTTTTCTATCCTAAATACTGTAATTAATCAGTAGAAGATATTAAAACAAATTCGACATTGAAATTGAAGTAAATAAAGTATAGCACTTTTAGTGTTACGTATTTACTTGCTTAAGTCCAACCACCGACACACTCTAACACGATAGATACGAGTAGGTAGTTTTACTGTACTTTGGGAATGAATTGTCAGCCTAGGTCTCCCCGGAATATATTTAACCATTCCCATTCGTATTGTACATATTGTACTTGTAAGATTTTATATGTTTGTCAATATTTCTGTACTAGGAAGTTGCAGTGCCACATTCAAAAGATTGCACGCCAGTGTCGGTGCTCGGAGATGCAGTGCAGATTCGGTGAGTATAGTTAAATTTATTTCAATCTATCTTCTATAATTACTGTACTATCTTAATATGTATGAATGAATGAACCGATTTTAATGAAACTCAGAACTGAAATAGACTACATTTTGGAAAATTATATATTTTTCTAAAATTTGATATCCCTTTATTTAACTACCCTTTATTATTTATTTTTGTCCTTTTAATGTAATAAATTTTTCAATAAATAAATTTTATACGGCAGTGATGCTGCGGGATATAGCTAGTAGCAAATAAAGCGAAATGATCAAACGTCAAATCAAGCAAATTCTTTGACACAGTAATGATGTAACAAAGTAAGTTTTGGACCCAAGTACATGCCCCCCCCC
>NJDD01000663.1:0-48554 GCA_002245505.1 Calephelis nemesis | reverse complement strand
ATTTCGTATGAGGCGGCTTCTTGAAGAAAGAGTTCATCATAAAGAGTCCCTCCTTCTCCAGAAAGTCGGCCAGCCTCTGGCCCCTTTGGTTCCTAAGCCCACATCCAAATTGCCCCACTCTCAACTCATCTTCGCTTCTCTTGCCCAGCCTTGCGTTGAAGTCCCCCATCACAACATTGAAGTAAGTTTCCGAGGTATGTATGGCTCTACTAATGTCCTCATACATAACTTCTACTTCTTCATCTTAGTGTGTCGAGGTCGGTGCGTAAACCTGTATGACTTTCAACGAGTATCTTTTAGATACTCTGAGTATAAGGTACGCCACCCTGTTCGACACACTCCCGATGGATACGATGTTGTTAACAAGGGACTTGTGGACGAGGAACCCAACACCACCTTGGGACTGCTGGTCGCCCTCGCGGTAGTAAAACAAGTTGCCGGATTTGAGGGCTATCGTGTCCTCCCTTTCTCTTCGGACTTCAGATAACCCTATAATATCCCAGCGCAACTTGTCTACCTCCTCTTCCAGTTCAGCTAGCTTCTCGTCGGTCCTCAAAGTGCGCGTGTTGTAACCAGTGATAACCTACGCCGTCGGATGTCCATTATGCCTGCCATAGCCGTTTGACGGAGAGATACCGCCACCCGGAGATTCTTAACACCCCGGGCTCCAGCTCTCAACCGACGTCCGTCAACGTCGGCGTCACAACTGGAGCCGCCGGGCACTTGGGGCCTTTTATATTGTGCGATCATCATTGGGGAGTTTGGACCATAACCCGCCACGCTGGTCCATTGCGTGTTGGCGGGTCGCCAGAGCCTCGTCTGTTATTAGCAGGGTGCACCACGAGCAGGTGAGGTTGGCTTGGGTCCCGAAGATTGAAGGTGGGACCCCTTACATTTAATATATATTATGTTTACATTTAATATTCTTTTATTTAATGTAAAAAGAAGTATAATATTATTTAACTGGAAGTAAAGGCTTTAAATGTTATTTTTTGTTATTTCAGGTAAGCTACCTCCTCTGTTTTAACTATTTTAATTGTAGTAAAACCTGTGTATAAGTGTGATGTGAATAAAAGAATTTGTTATTTCAGAAAACGCAATTTCGTCTTTATTTCGTCCTGAGCATATACCATTAATAATAATAATAATAAAACTTTATTTGAAACGGTACAGACTTACAAATTATTGTAGTACGATAGAAACCGCAATAGTCATACGACTGTGTGCATTATACATATATTATGCACTATTACTTATTGGAATAAGGTATTACAATATCAAACGTCAGCTCGAAGCAATAAGACCGCCTTTGTGTATATTAAGTTATCATTCACACACTTTTGAAAAATTTAAAACTCAGCTTTAAATGAGTAGTAGCATCTGTACCAAAGCAAATGCAGCGGAGCAGTGAGATGATATGACGATTCCGGGGTAGATGAATAGGCGACCACTTGAGTATAGTAACCTATTTAGAAAACGTGAACATATGAGTTTCGAAAATATTAATGTAAGACAGAGATCTTGAAGACGTTAAAGTATGTTCATTTTGGTCTAAAGTAAGATTTACGTCAGTATAATCTAAGATTGAAAAAAAGTAAGTATTCGGCAAACATATTACTTCGTATCACTGAATAATAAGCCTTTTATCAAAGGTCTTATTACGTAATGTCATAAACATGCGTCACAGTTTTTATATTTCAAAATAAAAGTAAGGTTTCAAAATGTAATGTTTCATTTTAGATATGAAAAAAATTAAATTAGTTTCCTATCTCGTAATAGGTAGGGTTCCCTGTATAAAACACCCCATTCAGTGGCAAATGGTCTACCGCCTCGCCACCACCTTGGTCAAGTGGCTAGCGTACACACCTAACTACAACAACCAACCGCGAGGCTCGAGTTCGATTCCCGACGGTGGTAGGCATTTGTGTGATGAACATTTAGATGTCTGCATTTCCGGGTCTGTGTGTTTTTTAAATTTATTCTGGTATCTTATAAAGTATTTCTATGTAATAGTATCGTTAACTAACACCCGTAACACAAGCATATAATTTGCTTACTTTGGGGTTAGATTCAATTTGTGTAACTTGTGCAATGATATTTATTTGTCATTTATTTAACACACTGAAGCATGCCTGGCAGCTTGTAACAGGTGAGCGTGGGTTAAACGTGTCATTACCATCGAGACCACTGGTGGTAGAGTACTGTGCAGCAAATTGTTCGGGGTAGGGATCCACTGCCTTCTCTGCTACTGTCGCTAATTACAGTTCGGAACTATAGTGTTGCTGTTCCACAGCAGTATACACGCACGGTATTAAAGACAACGGTTGCCTTATTATCAAGATGGAAGTGTTGTTATCAATTAAGAAATCATTATTCCATAAGATGTGCCTTTGACCTTTTGTCGTAATTAATTTTAATATGTGTAAAATTTTAACAGTGGCTTAGCAGAGCAATTGCTTTCGATAGTGGTAGCTCAGGAAAGACCAGATCTTGAAGAGTTGCGAGGACAACTGATCGTAACAAGAGCTCAGATGGCTTCGCAGTTGGCTGAAATGCAGTCCGATATTTTGTACGGACTATCCAACAGTGAGGGATCTCCTGTTGACGATCTTCCTTTGATCCTCACGTTAGAAGCTATTAAAATAAAAAGTGCAGAGATATTGGTAAGAATGTGTGATACTTTTTTTAAAAGAAAAGTATTTTCACGCCCATATCCCCGAATAGGTAGGCAGAGGCACAACCAGAGCACCCACGACTAGCCGAAGACACGAAGCACCACAATGTGATAGGTTGCAAGCCTATCGCCAACCGGGCACATTTCCAATCCCGCACAACATATTTTTTTATCAGAAAATTGGAAAAATCCAATTTTCTTTTTGTTGCCCGACCCGGGATTCGAATTGGGGACCTAATGCAGTCAAGTCCAACAACTGAACCGCTAGACCACAGAGGCGATTGATATTTTTAGTAATAAGTATACACTAAAAAGTTATTACAAAATTATTTCCATATTATAGTATGTATTACTATATTACTATATTTCCATAGTATGTATTACAAAACTAACACAATCCTGACTGAGCATGCAACTTCAGAACATTTTTTTTCGGAAAAAGAAAATAGATTTCCTGATGGTCAAAAATACACGTAGTCATTTTGTGTTGTACATCTACAGCCTGAAAACTTCTTGCGGAAGTAAGTTTACCGGTTATCCCTGAAATACGGCAAAAGTTCAATCAAGTTATGCCGGAGGAAATGGTAAGACGGTAGTACTTATACGAGTGAGTCATCTATACCACCTAATCTGACTGCGTGACCTATCACGCTACTTGTATATTTGACTTCTTATTTCAGCAACCACAATCGTCAGTTTTTTTATTGTATTTGTCTAGTATTACAATCAATGCAAGAATAGGAATAGCCGCGAATTTGATTTCCAAAAAGTGTCGCATATTTTGCGTAGCGGTTACGAGATGTTAAAACTTTGGACCCCTTTTTACGAAAATTGCGCGGACGCAGGAGCATAAAATTTGGCACACTTATTGTTTATGTGTAGGAGAAGTGCAGAACGCTAAGATTTTTCAATATTAATGCTTATAAAGTACATTAAATCCATAAATTAAACGTTCCACACACTAGAAAGTTTAAGTTTAAGTTTAGAAACCACCCGCACTATAAAGTTTGGAAACAAAGTAGTTGGTCTTGAGAAATGAAGATGATGTTCTTATCAACAAGATATTAAAATTTATTATGGTCGAATTTCAACCAATGGGCGACCACTAGTAAATATAACAAGTTTATGTTTATTCTGTTAATAATGTTTTATTTGCGCGGTTGTAATAATTTTAATGTTTTAGATCAAAGTAGAAGACATAGAAAAAACTTCCCAAGAAATCGACGAAGCACGCGAAGGATATGTACCAGTGGCGAACCGCGGTCAAATATTATTCTTCTGTTTGTCTGGAATGGCGAATGTCGACCCGATGTACCAATATTCCCTGGAGTGGTTTGTCAAGCTGTTTATTAGAAGCATGGCTGAAACTGAACAACACGGTATGTTAAACTTGGTACTAAGAAATCTTTTATTTAATAGCTGAAAAGTCAACACAGTGCCTGGATAGGGACACTCCACCACTTTAGGAAGGGTAGCCGGTAGCACATTGGGCCTGATACCCTGGCTACGGTAGATCAACGCACCTTTTGCATCCATGATCTAAGTAGGTTGCGATTGTCCATCCATCCAGAATAGGGCTTACAAAAATACAGTACTACTATTTAAATTATGCGCTTCGTCTTTACACTTTTTACTCTTTTTTACACTTAATACTTTTATTTTTAAATTGGCTGACCTAATCTAAACTTAAGCGAAACGAATAATTACGTGTAATAACAACTCTACATATATATCTTTCAAATACATTCGGATTTCCAAAGCTTGACGAATATAGCCGAAGCGCGTTGTTTAAATAGTACTACTGTAACATCAGTGCAAACAAAAGTTTGCTCCTTTTAAACCAACTTTTCTCTCTTACAGAGGATATCGTAGAACGCGTAGAAACGATTATAGAGCATTTCACATTCCTGCTATATGCAAACGTATGCAGAAGTCTGTTTGAACGGCACAAGCTGCTGTTTGCTTTTCTACTCTGCGCCAGGATCCTAATGGATAAAGGAGTCATTCACTTCCAGGAGTACAATTTCTTGTTAAATGGTGCGAAAATCGAACAGGTTTGTGTTCCCATGTTGAAGTTTTATACGACGAATTGTTTTGATATTTTCTTAAAATTGATATCTTCGTTTCCAATACTGTGTTTTCTCTGCAGAAAGGTTTTTCTAACGATTTTACATGTCTTGTACCATACCATGGAAAAATACACCTTTCCAATAACCAAGTTATCAGGGTTAAGGTGTAAACTTTGAAATACCTCTAGCTTAATCGTCTCTGTGGTCTAGCGGTCCAGGTGTTTGACTACTTCACTATGTGAGGTCTCGGGTTCGATTTCCGGGTCGGGCGACATAGGAAAATGTGTTTTTTCCAATTTCTAATCAAAGAAAATGTTGCCCGGGATTGGATGTGAGCCCGGTTGGCTTGTCATCTATCACATCGTGGGACTTAATATCTTCGGCTAGTCGTGGGTGCCCTGGATGTACCTCTGCCTAGCTCTTCGGGGATATGGGCGTGAAGATACTTAAATAGACATAATATTTTCTTGTCCCTTTATCGAAAGCATTATGGTCCAGTCACCAATCGGAATGATATGGTCCTTATGGAATTTTCGCATCCGTCTAAGCCATCAGTTTTATTTTATTGTCAACATCATCGTTAGGCTCTAAAAGGGTCGTATTTATTATGACCAAGAAATTGTTCTGTTTATTTTATATCTAGCACGGTAAGGAATATTAAACATTATGCACAGGAATTAGAAAACCCAGAGCCTAAATGGATATCAACGAGAATGTGGTTGGACATGCAGCAGCTCTCCTCCCTGCACTCAATGCATCAGTTCGTCACCGTGGACTTCCTAGAACACTTGAAGTTCTTCAAGTCCTTTTATGATTCTTATAACCCACACAGGTATAGAGTGATATTTGGAGGCTGTTTTTACTTAGCTTTTAGTGGAGTTTGCTTTGAAAAAGTATACCATCTCTGACAGGGGCTACAGTTTTATTGCTCGACTTAAGAACTGTAATTCGACGCTAACAAGTGTTTTACCCCCGACGCAAAACAACGATTTTTATAGTTTGATAGGTGTGTAGTGGGTGAGCTTGCGTGTGTGTATGGTGTGGTGTGTGCGTGCGTACGTGTGTGTGTGTGCGTGCGTGCGTGCGTCGATGTGGATTTTTTGTTTGAAAGCTGACGTAACTGAAATGGTTCTTGGCTACAATACATATGTACCTATATTTTGTTTTATCGGGGGTTCACGGAGAATTTTGAATTTTAAGATTTTTTCACAAACAACTTATACATTTTAAAGAACAGAATCAATTTTTCAATTAATTTTTATCTTTGACGCCTTCTCGATTTTCTTTAAAGATTATTTATTTATACCACACTCTTAAACACAGAAGCACTAACTTAATATAACAATTTTTATTATTTATTGAAAAATGTTTGCGATGACTAACCTAAATTGGTATCACCTAGTTTTTTTAAACTTCCTAAGGAAGATCTAAGAAGCTCTGATTAGATAAAGTTGAAGAAGATTTGATAGCCATACATTGGTGAATGTTCGAAAATACGGATAGGTATAAGGGAAGTAATTTCTGGTCTTTAATAGGTTACCGTATCCCAAGCAACTGGATGCCAAATTGGACTTATTCCAAAAACTCCTTGTGCTCAAGTGTCTACGTCCTGATAAAGTTATACCAGGTCTACAGGTAAGTTGTTTTCTTCCTTAGTGTTTTTGACTGTCTTAATTCTTCTTATTAATAAACGTGGACTAAAGTACTCTAAGGTTTAACCTGGTATTACAGTCTTTGTTATACAGTGATACAGGCTATAATATCAACTTAACTTTAATATTACTTCAGTCTACGTTTATTAATAAGATGAAAATATATTTATTTTACATGGATCTACACAAAGATTCTTGTGGCGCGTGTGTATAATTCTTAAACTACTACATCGGAACGCGGCCACTTACTGAGAAGATCCGGCGGAAGAAACTCAGCGGGCTTGTATTTTTTCATTAAGATCTAATTTACAAAAATATATTACATATATAAGTTGTAGAGATTGATATGAGAAGACCACACAAAATAAATTTAATACATTTTTAAATTTATTAAATGGAAAGTTTTTTAACATGCTCGGGTAGTTTATTGTAAAATAGTATACTTTGATCCATGAAAGAATAACTGATTCTGTGGAGACGAGACTTATGCACAGCAACATTCATTCCTTGTGCTAACAGAACGTAAATTACAATTTTTCCAAAACAAATTTATATTTTATGGAAATATTATAAGTTTCCGAAAATATATTGAGAAGTCACCGTTACGATATTCATTTTCTTAAACTTTTTCCTTAGAAAAAATCTTGGGTTTAAGTTATAAATTGTGTTTACGTCAGCCAAGTTACCCCAGAGAAGAACGCCATAAGACATGATGCTGTGATAATAACTAAAATAAACAGTTCTTGCAGTGTCGACATCTGTTAACTGTCTCATTTTCTTAACAGCGTAAGCTGAGCTCAATCTGATGGCAAGCTTTGCGATTGTAACTACTTTTTATCTACAGTGATTCCTAAAAATGTGATGTACCAAGTCCCGTTTGTTCCCCTTGTATATTTGTTGTATTTGTAAATTAGTATATTGGTTGAGATTGTTTACGTTGAATCTTTAAAATCGCTTCGTTCATTTCGTCATACTAACCCAGTTGTTTTTTTCATTTTAAGTAATAGTAATAATAACCTTAAAGTAATAATAATAATCTTTATTTAATAAATAATCTAATGATCTTAGCCAGAATAAATACAGTATTAAAACTACATTAAGGCCCACTTGCACATTTCTGGATTAAATATTTAACTCAAAGTTAGCTTCTAACATAAAACTAATTCAATACATATTTGACAGTATAACTCGTTATTAAACTTAACCCAGAAACGTGCAAGTGGCCCTAAGTATTTTAAATTTGATCCATCTTACACTAATACATCTATTGGATCCTATTAGTATTACTACAATTCCATTGTTTATTATAATATAGGTGTATCATGTTTGCAAATGTAAGTGTCATCCGCGAACAAAGTTATTATTCCATTATTATCCCTTATGTAGTAAGGCAAATCAGTTATGTATACGAAGAACAAAAATGGTCCCAGAATGTAGCCATGGGGAAGCAGCAGCACTTGTTGATTTTACACCTTTAATCTCTACTTTCTGAATTCTCCCGTGCAAATAAGAAATCACAAGATCAAGTGACTTATTTTTAATTCCATAATGACGAAATTTCTTGATCAGAGTATTATGGTTAACGCAATCAAATGCCTTGGACAAATCACAATACACCACGCACACCCTGAGTGTCCTCCAACTCTTCATAAATGTTCTTTAACCATTCAACACCAGCATCGACTGTTGATCTACCCCTTGTAAAACCAGAATGTCTTAAATTATGTAATAAGCGCAATGGGTTAAAATGTAATAATTTAAGTATATTTTATTTTTAAGATTAAGATTAAGTATATTTTTATGGTGTTTAAATTAAATTTCGTATTTTTCCTAAGAAGGGTTTTTTTTTAAAATGAATAAGATTCTCAACTCGCAGAACATAGTAAGCAATAGATGAAGGTTCCGGATTGAGTTACTGTTTGATGAGATTTTTTTTTAATTTGTGATTAGAAACAATTTTGGGCTAATTACATATTACAATGTGTACTTCGATAACACGATGAATTGAAAGTCTTGTATTGCAAGAACAAAGACAATTTTTCAAAATATCTTATTAATTATTACTTACGTTTAGTTTGGTGTAGGGCGTATCATTGCCTTTTATTGCAGCTACCTTCTATTTTTCACTTCTCAAAATAGAAGTTTTTAGCTGTGTTGGTCCAAGTCCTCGGTATGGAATAGATCATCTACTTCCCTGTCTGGTTGCATATAAGAGGCTAGAATAGGTGCAAAGGGTCATTACCAGCAAGACAACTGGTGGTCGAGTGCTTTTTGGCAACTTGCCTCGATAAAGATATGACGTTTTACTTATTCCTGCCGCCGTACTAACCGAATCTGAGGGTACCCGGTAGATTCGTATGTTAGGTCTAATGCCTTGGCGCGTAGGACAGCGACGCAACTATGACGTGGTACATCTATAGGTCAAGGTTATCCCGTACCATCAGAAGACTAGATTGTCGTGAAATAGTAGCTTAGGCATCTACAAAATGTTCGGTCTGGTTTATCTGCAGCTACGGCTGTATTGTGTAGGACTACGTGGTGCAGCGGCTGGGGGGCCGATTCGTCGAGCCGCAGCCGGCGGCGCTGGCGGCGGTGGTCCGACCCGCTCGCGCCCATCATATTCGTGCTCTCCGCCGGCACCGACCCCGCCGCTGGTGTGTGCTTCCTTCGTTAACCTTTTAAAGGAAGCCAAACAAGCAGACGAACATAATCACGCTTTGCCAAAAGTGCCAACCAGAACCCGATGTTGGCACCCGCGTGTGACTACACACCGGTCACAGACTTACTTTAGAAGAGTCCGTCACATTAACGAATCCTGCCCATCTGCCCTCCGGATTCCAATACAAGAAGCAGCAGCACACGTTACTACACCGTCGCCTCGATTTATCAGCGACGAAGAACTTTTCTGGCCGGCGTCTAACGCCGAGCGACGAGCTGCAACCACTTCAATCGACCCGCCCAGTAACCAAAACTTGTCTCCCAGCAGACAATACTTGTTGCTGGCGTTGTAGGAAGCAGTCCAGTCCATTTCAATAATGATGTCTCGGGCGGAGCACTCTGCTCGCCCACAAAGTCTGGTGGAGTTGTAAAAACCGCGAAGTTAGCAACACTTTAGCGATTCAAATAAGTCGACTTGTTGACTATTTTAGCAGTAAAAAAAAATAAACTTAGATGTCTGTATTTCTGTGTCTATGTGTTTATCAAATTTATTCTAGTATCTGTTTATCTATTTGGATGACTATGTTTTAGTATATTTTACTAAGACCCATGACACAAGCTTATAATTTGCTTACTTTGAGATCAGATTCAATTTATTTTTTATTTCAATGCTAATAGCTGACGTTATGGCGACAGGAATGGGCCTGGTGATAGTACTAATTTGAGCGATAAGGTAGCGATAACCCGAACATCTAATGTGTCTCAAGGTCTCAATGTGATCAGAAAATCCATCTGCTTCATGTAATATAAAAAACATTTTTAGATTTGATGAAGTTCGTTGAAAAAATGAAGATGGGAAAGCGATTCGAAAGTATTTCACTGGGTCAAGGTCAAGGACCCTTAGCCGAGAACATGATAAGGGTTGGCTGTGACTTTGGCAACTGGGTCTTTCTCCAGGTTAATACTTTGAGCTTCTAAGTCTTGCATGCAATTTTAGTATAGCAATTAATCATCGAAGAGACACGACGACACCATAACTAACTGCAGCCTTTACTTAAAGTGAGCCTCATAAAAACCAAACTGCATATTTTTATAACTATTTGCCCAAAGTTGTATACAAACTTTATTTCTGCGGTGGTATATTATTGTTAGAATACCGATTTCACTTTCACTCACACTTCGACATGTTATTCAAATGCGGCTTACCACAAGTAAGGCCCGTTTGCCTTCATGAGTTGTAAGAACTGTCATGGAATCTATTTTTAGCTTACTTTTTTATTTTCATTCAATCAATGTAGGTGGTAGACTCTAACTCAAATTGCAGAAACTGTAACATCAGTGGCATGTTTTTGAAGGCAGGATATCTGGGGTAAACTTACGCAGGCGGGTTAAAACCCCAGTCTGAAGTTAGCAGTGCATTATGTGGTTATATCCGTCTGTTAATAGCAAATATGACGTATCAGAATTGTCATCTGTCGCCATCCTGGATGCCGGTGCTCGAGCTGCAGGTGGAACAGATCCAGCCGGAACTGGTGCACAAGGATTTCCGATTATGGCTTACCTCTACACCCTCACCCTTCTTTCCTGTCGCACTGCTGCAAAATGGTAATACTTTGCTTATTTGCGACTAATATTTGGTTCTATTTTTTTTGCAATTTGATTGGTGGTGGTGATATTGTTAGTAGTCATGCGCAAAACGGTAAGTACCTCAAAATATAATGCAATATTGCGAATCACTTTTAAATAAGTAGTATAACTTGAAAACATCAGTCTTTACTGATCTCTTAAAGAAAATCACCCCCTCATCACTGATAGCCTGATGGTTTGCTTCTGCCGTGTGATGGATGCATTATACTACTATTACTTTGTACTACTTTGTGTGTTTTGTACTTTCTTTGTACTACCTAATTGCTTTCCGAGTATCTAGCATAATCTGACACTTCTTTTCTATCACGTGTACCGTACCATAAAATAAGATTCCAGTGTGTGCTCAATAGTTACAATAATCATCATATCTATGTACATAATATAATAAATCTGTAGAAGAGTCAATTCTGTACATTTAAAATATTGAAAAATTTAATAGCAGGGGTTGATAGAAGAAGGCGTTACTTAGCAGAAATCCATACTTAAATCTAAATAAAATTATTTAATTTGCAATTTTCCGCAAAACTCCCAAATATATCCCAAATATAAATAAATAAATATACATATATATATATATAGTTTTAGCTTCCGGTAAGTCCAATTCATTCTTAGCGCACTATTTTGTCTGTTTTGTTACGCCATAATACGTATACATTTTTTTTTGGCGGAAAATTGCAAACTAAATAATTTTATTTAGATTTAAATAGCAGGGGTGTTACTGGATCGATATCAAACCCAAATATGTGATTAAAAAATTTTTGTCTGTCTGTATGTTCAGGCATCACGTGAAAACTAACAGTTCGATTTCGATTGAACTTGGTATAATTATGCCTTATTATCCTGGGCATAAAATGGGATACTTTTTATCCTGGAAAAATACGCAGAAAAAAATAAATCTTAATTTTTCAGTTTTATCACATCTGCTTGGACGGAGTCGCGGGCGGAAACTAGTTTTTAAATAAAGAAGCACTTGTACTATTTTACGTATCACTTATAATTTATTATTTCGGGTTTACCGGATTCACTTATACAGCATTATCAGGGCTAAAAAAACTTTTTTTTTAAATATGAATATTTGGAAGTTTTACCAAGCGCCGACGATGGAAAATATCAAATATATGTGACAATAATCATAACGTTATACCGAGTAAATTTACGTTTGATTTCATTTAAAATTTTTCGTCCAGTCACATAATAACTTTAATGTCACTTGAATACTTGTTTGATTAACGTAGTTAGCCGTGTTAAGAATTTAGGTAAAGCGACCATATGTTTATCTCATTTCTGGCAAAAACCACTTTCCAATTAAATAATGGTGTCGTTTATTATTTTCGATTTCAATGGGAATTCACTGTTAGAATTCAGATCCTACCTTGGTGGCCATGATACCACCTTAGCAGTACGTTCTTTAAAAAATAGAACATTTGGAACTGTTTCAGAAATAACGTTGAATTCCATTAACATAAAAAAAAACATAGGATTCAAGCATATAACCTCCTCCTTTCTCATAATACACTTTACTTTCAGGTTACAAAATGACAGTAGAACCTCCGAGAGGAATCAAAGCAAATCTATTGAAGGCTTACATGAATCAGGTTCCAGACTTTCAAGACTACTTTAATTCGTCGGACAGTAAAGTGCCTAACTTCAAGGTAAATTTACTTTTTTATATGAAGGCGGAAAACCAGACCTATTTTCTTCCAGTTTCCTATACAAAAAAATGTGTGCGTGTACTAGTGTACACTCATCAGAACTGAAGAAGTAAACCTTCTTTATGACGTTATTTTTAAAAAAATAATTTACTGTATCCAAATTTAACTTAGAAATTGGTTAAATAAAGCTTATTGCCAATCCCTACTCTGCTGGAGAAAGTATACTTCGAATCACGCGTGGTAGGGGTAAGAATAAGTTGGCGCGTAACGGAAAAATGTTACACTAATTTTTTTCCAACCCCGATAAAGAAGTTTCACTTCACAAATACACGTTGCCTGTGTACGTCAAAATTGATGTATAGAATTTTTTAAAGGGTAAAAACACAAGATGCATAATTATGCATTGTGCAAAATGCAATTGTGTAAAATAATCATTTTAATCTGAAACTCAAAAATAGCGAATATTGGTATTGCAGCAACATTCAGGCAAACCGCTGGAGCTTACCACAGAGCATAATTAATTAAGACATGTGAGCTTTGAAAGAAATCTAAAAAAGAGTTAAAAAGTTTTATCTTCATTGTGATTCATAAAAAACATACTTACATATATACATACATAACTTCAAAACAAGTCAAAAATTTCCTTTACTTTGCAATCGAGTAAAAATACTGTATATACTCTTTTCCTTATATAATCCCATATTAAAAAGTTCCCCCGGAAAGAGATGTAAGGTTGGTTATTTCAGATGCTATCGTTCAGAATACAGTACGTACAAAACATATTTCAATTTTCTGTGCGGTTGGTTTTAAAAGAACATTTCAAAGACATCCCACATTCTTATCGCTTTGAAGTTTCATTGATAATGTTTCTCCGTTTCACAATAGCTTCACTTATTTTTTTATGAAGTTGAATTTGTACGGATACCCTAAATATCTACCAGTCAGAAGAACGCTATGCAGCAAGTTTTTATTAGCTTTGCTAGTTATAATGCGACTAACTTGACGCATTCTTTTGTCGCATAATTAACATAATAATTATGAAAAATGGAAGAGTGCTATGTAGCAGCAGCTAGTCCGCAGCTGGTTGTGCCTCTGCCTATTCGGGGCTATGGGCGTGAGATGCTTTTTTTCCTTACTACAATCGGTAGAGTTTGCATCGTAATGAAAACTTCGGTCCTTTATTTACACCATATCTGTTCCAGCGTCGCTTTGTTATGGCAGGGATCTTAAAAGTAGGTATGCAAGTATACCCGCTACACTTACGACGTTGCTAAACACGACAATAGCGAGCACCGATGCTATGGCGTCAGCAATAGCTTAGATACTGATACTACCATAAGTGAGCTGTCTCTCAGTTGTCCGATGGCTACAGAGTATATTATCTGTACAGCACTCATGTCTCCAAAAATATACATACAAAAATAATTGTTATGTGAAGCTTAAAACCAAATTTGTAGTGAGTTCCACTTGCGGCTATACTGATTTCAGTACAGGGAAAATAGAAACATTTATATGTGTTAATCAATTTTGATGCTTTTCTAATGATCCAAGCGCAGTAAAACTATAATTAACTAAGATTAGTTGAACTGCTAAAAATTGACGCCTATTTCGTTACCTCGTCGAGAAATTATAAATATTTTTTCGAACTATAAAATTTTAATATCTTGTTGATAAGAACGCAATCTTCATTTCTTAAGACCAACTACTATGTTTCCTGAATAGTTGGTGCGCCATCGGTGATCTTTTATCGTTATCATCAATATATTTGTTAGTGTGTGTCAAATGTATGATAGTACGTGTAATGTTTTATTTTTTGAATTAATGCACTTGATAAACAGTTTCATTAAAAATGTTAGCATTCTGCACTTCTCCTACACATAAACTATAAATGTGCCATATTTCATACTTCTTCGTCACCGCTGCTGTGCAGCAACTTGACCGGGTAGGGAATTTACTTACCTAATTCCTGTCGCCATAATAATTGCTGTCGTGTTCCGTCCTGAACGTTAGGATAGCCGGTAGACTTCCACTATTGACCTTACATTCCAGCCACAGGCTAGCGATGCACCTGCAACATCTATGGTGTCTATGGGCTACGATTGTCTCTTACCATCAGAAGAGATGTGTGCCAAAAAGTATGTAAATAGCACGTTATAATGTGCGCTTGTTCGCTGATCTCTCAGCATAAAAAATATGTATACCTCGATAACGATAACGAAATTGGAACCACCTCGAAATCATGACTCGCTTTTCCAAAAAAAAAAAACGAGTCGAAGTCGAGTAGTTGCGTAAAAAAACGTAAAAGAACAAGTCAAATTAATGAAATAACCTTCTCCTTTTTAGAGTCGATTAAAATTAGATGTGAGGAAAATTGAAATCAGTTTTCGCAGTCTTACTGTGTTTTCATTATAACACTCATATACTGTAGGAGTAAGGGGTTGTCCACATCAGCACTTTACGACCGCGTCTTAAACGCAGGAACGGTATTTCAAAATTTACGTTACGGTATCGTAAAAATGCATATCATAATACCGCATGTGACACGTTGTGCTTTGCAACACCGATAAATTTTTCACTCTATCAATACCTTAACTATATACGCTCTGCATAATATAAATAATTCAAATTTAATAATGCTATCTTTTTAAAATTTAGAGTAAAGGTTAATTAAAAATAAAGAAAGATTAACTGAAACAGTGATTATTAAAGATACATGTGGCTTCCGACTACGGTTGAATATGACTAGTAAAAAACATGCATTTTTAAATAAAATTCAAAAACTTATAATGCGCTTTTAAAACGTATCTTTTTCAAGTTTCCGTTTTTTACATGTATTTACATTGTATTTTTCGCTGTTTTTTTTGACTAATAATAATAAAACAAAATTTATGCTGAAATCAGCATCTTCCTTTACATTATTTGTCTTTAGAACTGTTTATTTGTTTATTCATTTCTTATAGTGCTATAATAATTTTTTGTTTTTTTGTTACAATTTATGAAGAATACAACAATTAGTAGACGTATTTTTCAAGTAAATTTATATTTTTCAAATAGTTTTAAATATGTTTTATTCCAAAGTTACTGGAAAGATTAAAAAATGCGAAAACCAAATAAGTATCTTTCGCTATTTTCATCCCTACTTCCGATGTCATCAAACTGACCGCATCGCACCGTGCAGCGTCCGCACCCATCCACATTGACGTTAACGTAACGTTATGATGTGAACAAGCCTTAACACGAGTAGATGACGATATGACGAGATCTAATACATGGCTTAATTAATGTAACTTTGCCAAGTACTGAACCGAAATAATTAAACATAGCCTATATTTCTTCTGCATTAATATAGCTTTATAACGCTGAAAGATTAGTTAATATCCGTTGAAGTTGGGATGTGACGACCCTACTATCTTACTAACTACTACTATCTATCCGTTGCATAAGATTTCGGCCATAAAATAGCGACGCACCAGTATAATTTATGGTGTCTATGGGTTGTTTCTCACATACGTAATATTTCCAGTCTGTATCTATTCGTGTATAATGTGTGTCTTTGGCTATCAGGAGCGTTGCCTTTCTAGCTACTTGTTTTGTATCAAATTTCATTACTAACAATGTCCACGACTAATTGGCAAATTTTTAACGACAAATTGCCGATTCGCTATCACTTCCTTATCTCTTTCTGCTGCCATGACGTCAATACTCGCCACTGTCATGTTTCACTTTAGAGGGTAGAGTAGGTGGTATAGGTATTGATAAAAGATGCCTAATAAGGGTAGAACCTTTAGGTTGGCAACGCAATTTTTTTTGGTGTATCTAAGCTACGTGTATTTAGAATAAGGCATCAGGAAATGTTACGTCTGCCGATTTTAAATGAGTAAATATAACCTCATTTGACTGCCTCGTTGGTCGATGAGCTAGCGTACACGCTTAACTCAATAGACCAACCGAGAGGCTCGGGTTCGATTGTCGACGAGGACAGCCATTTATGTGACATAAATTTAGATTTTTGCATTTTAGGGTCTGGATTTTTGTTAAATTTGTTCTGGTATCTTTTACAATTTCTGTGTATTTTACGTACTTCTATGAGTTAGAATTTTGCTATTAGACTAACGAGCGATCATTAGTATGTATAAATTTACCTGTGCAAACGATACAATTAAAGAGAAAGAGACAATTTTTTAATGGATTGTAACGGTCAATTTGCCTTCAATCAAACACCAGTCGTAGATTTATCGTATACAGAGAGCTCATGAACGTTAAATTTATTCAAAAAATGCAAATAACCTGACCATTGGTAGCTCACTCCATTATCGACGGAGCTCGTGACCGGTGGGTCCCTGAGGATCTATTATGGCTAATGTAACCGTAGTGTTGGAATACTTCACAATTTCAGCCAGTTTAGTTATGTCACTGGCGTTGGAATATATGAATACGTATAATTATTATATTAGGTATTCTAAAGCACTTGATATAATCAAATTTAAAACATATAAATTAGCTGGCCACCGGCGCGTTCGTCTGTGTATTATATACTATTAGCTGTATCCCGCGTCTTCGTACACTCGTTGAAGTGACTTTTCGTTTATGAAATAAAATTAAAATTTAGTTAATTCTGTTTAGTAGTTTTAGCGTGAAAAGTGAACAGAAAAACATACAAACATTTTAATGGATTGTGTATCTTAAATAAAAATAGTTTCCAAAACCGGCGTGTTTGTATGAAAAGGGTAATGAATGTGAAGGAAGCCAGACAGGTGTGTCAGGATCGTGATCGTGGCACTCAATATTCTCTACCTACTACGTAAGGGACTTGGCGTGAAAATATGTATGTATTTATGTAAATATTTTTACATAAGTAAATTTTAATACCCCATTATCCTTTGGAGGTAGATTTTTGCAAAAAAGAGAAAGGTTAGGTTTTATCTCGGGTCTGAACTATATGCGTTTGATATGTGATTCCTACCAGGACAAAACCGTTCTGTCAGTGGTCTTATTTGCTAATGGCCGCCAAGTAGAGAGACAGATCGTCATCATATGTGTAAAAGATTACACATATGATCCGGACCAACATAAAAAGTAATTTCTGTATCTACCAAGAAAAGCTTACGATCGAGCTTACGAGAGAGAGAGAGAGAGAGAGCTGCTCATACTTGACATTGTTAGGCAGAGTTTTTACCATGAGTTGGTATAGATTACTTTCACTAAGTGACGTGTCGAAATATATGACACTTTTGGTCTAAAAATGTGTTGCTCTTAATGACCAAAAAAGGCGGTGATACAAAGTTTTCATACAAATAATTTACAGAGGCGGTAGCAAGTATAGTAAACTCAGGATATGAGTAAAACGAGAACATCCCCCTATTACTAAAACTATATTTTTATAATTGTTTTAAATAAACTGATAGTCTAATTACTGGTTATTTTAAAGAAAACGAAAAAGAAAACTCGCTACAGAATTTGAATCATCAGTATTCAAAATTTGTTTAGAGCATTCGTTGGCTTGAGACGAAAGGGTACAGGTTCAAATCTTATCTGGGGTGAATTCTTTACTTTCTTTAAAATTTGTAGAAATTTAATCCAAGTACGGGACGAAATAACAAAGTAAATAAATAATAATAATAAAAGTAAATAATAATAATAAAGTAAAAATAACTTGATAGTGTAATATTATAAATGCCTAAGTCTATCTGTTCGTTACGCTTTTACGGCTAAAACGCAAGCCCGCTTTTGATAGACCCGTATTCAAACATCTGCTACCCTTTTTCAAAAATCGATTCCTGTGATTAAGTAAATGACTATGACATGTGGAATATAGGATGACATGGCTCTGTTGGTCCGGTTATTGGTCTTTCCAGGCAGCTCATAAAAACCGAGCATAGTCTCACCGTCACTAAAAGGGGTAGAGTATCGTAGCGACTCCCACGGACTAGTACCACCGCCACACCTATTCCTGCCTCCATAAAGTCAGCGCCTGCTGTTGACGTATTCTAGTTCGGAGTATAAGTTAGCCGGAAAACTTACTTTTGCTCGAGGCCTAACTTTCCAGCCTAAGGTTGGCAACGCGCCATTACCACCTTTGGTGTTTCCACCAGGAAATCCGTCTGCTTGTTTGCTTTCCAATATCATAAAAAATGGGATGAAATTTTTATAAAATTCTACTGTACGTTAACAAAGTCGCTAGCTAGTTTGTAGAAACTTTAATATCTGAGATTGTTTGTAGTGGTTACTGTTCGCCTTGAGCTTATTCCATGGTGTGGTTTTGGAAAGGCGGAAGTTCGGTCCTCTAGGCTTCAACATTCCTTATGAGTTCACCGACGGAGACCTACGCATCTGCATATCGCAGCTTCACATGTTCCTCACTGAATATCATGAAGTTCCTTTAAGGGTAATTTATTTTCTGTACTACAGTCTAATTTATTATAATTGAAACTTCCAAAACCGATTTCGTGTTTATATACAGGGTTACATTTAAAGGACCAGCAAAATTTTGAAAGAAACGGGGGTATCGATAACAAGAATTAAAAAATGTAAATTATATTTTATATCCGACGCAGAATACAAAATGTATGGTTACAACGTAAACAAATCGTCCGCAATCGTATGCGCAGGCTGGTGACGTCATAACTCGTTTTAGGTACGACGTAGCGTAACATCAAGCAAAGTATTACAATTTGGCAATGATATTTAAAATGCATTCTCATTTTAGCCTAACTCCCTTGCCTTGTACTAAACTTTGGCAGGCCCTTTGAAAGTAAACCTGTTTCAATACTTAAGTCATCCAGGTAAAAAAAACTAATTTTGTTTCATTTTGCTCGATTTTCCTGAGATTCCATCATCAGATCCAGTTTTTTTTATGATAATGGAAGGCAACCAAGCAGACAGATTTCCTGATGGTAAGAAATTCATGCCGCCTAGAGATACCAAAGGTGGCAATGGTGCGTTGCCAATCTGAGGCCGGGATGGTAGGCCTCGATCAAAAATAAGTTTACCGGCTACCCTACTCTCGTCCGGGACACGTCAACAGCAAGTATTGGACGTTACGGTGGCAGGTATAGATAAGGCAGTGGTACCAATCCGGGCGAGTCGCTGCGAAACTCTTCCACCTTGTAGGATGTCACAGTGTTAATGACGGTAAGCATATGCTCACCGTTTACGAGCTGCCTGGCAGGAAGGAAGATGATCTATTCTGCAAAGAAGCCAGGACCAACAGTAACGTTGGAACGGAATGACCTCTCATTAAAAGTGCAAAGTTGAATGGTAACGATAAATTTTTATTAACCAACTTTAACATCTTGTTGATAAGAACGCCATCTTCACCATATCTCAAGACCAACTACTTTGTTTCCAAACTTTTTAGTGCGCCATCTGTGATCTTTTATCGTTATCATCGATATATTTGTTCGTGTGTGCCAAATGCATGGTAGTATGGGTAATGATTTATTTATTGATTTAATGTTCTTTATAAGTATTATTATTGAAAAATATTATCGTTCTGCACTTTTCCTACATATAAACTAGAAGTGTTCCAAATTGTATGCTCCTGCGTCCGCGCAATTTTCGTAAAAAGGGGTCCAAAGTTTTGGCATCACTTATTAGGTAATATATAGATAGTAATAGAACAGTGAGATGATTCGGTTGGTAACGTACGGTGCAGATGCTGACGTACACGGCGGGGCACATCAACTACGGCGGGCGGGTGACGGACGACTGGGACCGGCGCTGTCTGCTGTGTCTGCTGGCGGACTACTACACGCCTGCAGTGCTCACTGAAAAGTGCTTCTTCGACGACACGGGAGCGTACAAGCAGGTTATTCTCATTTTTAACCGACATTATTTAATTCTAAGGTTGCTAGCTAGAGATCCTTCCGAAACGAAAGCACCGACTTTTATATTTAAAATGTTACTGTGTATTCATTAATTGATTCGACGTTCAAAGAAGGAAAAAATAATCGATTAAGAAAGAGAGGCAAGTAGATCACTTCTTGGTAAGTGATCACGACTACCCACAGACAGCATAACACATGATAACAAATGCCTTTGAAATCCTTCTAAAGAGGATTACCACCTAGATAATCGCCATGAAACTTTGAAATCTGACACTATGTACGATTTACAGTTAAGCTCAGCACATGATGTTGAATCAAACATTTTTTCGATGGGTTTCCAATGTTAGATTCCCATGATAGATTTGTTGAGAAACTCTTAATATATTTATATGAACCAGCAACCATCATCGAGCACCATCGAGGACTATACGGCCTACATCCGGACCCTCCCCCTCAACGACGATCCCTCCCTCTTCGGTCTTCACTCCAACGCCAACATCAGCTACGCGATGTCCGAGACCAGCTCTTGTTTAAGTAAGCTTAGCAGAATCCATTTATTTCTTTAATTTTTTATTACAATATTAACGCCTGTGTGGACTAGCGTTTCGACGTCAGTCTTGACTTCTTGAGGGTTTGATCTCGGATAACAAAAAAGCTGGAAAAAGTGTGTTTTCAATTTTGTAATAAAAATAACGTTGCCCTGTTGCCCGTGAGTGGATATGTGTATGATTGGCGATAGGCTTTCCACCTATTACATTATAGGACTTATTGTCTTCGGTTAGTCGTGGGTACCCTGGTTGTGCCTCTGCCTACTGCTTCAGTGACATGGGCGTGAAGATACTTATCATTATATTTCGTCAAAAGATGTAATTGAGGCCGTATGGTATATTATTGTTTTAAAATATAATGACAAAAGAAGTAGTTAAGGTCGAGGTTTTTTACTTACTTACCTTCACGCCAAATTCCTTACTCAGTAGGCAGAGTATCGAGTGCTAAATGTCACAATCTTTACTGATCTGTCTGGCTTCATTTCCCATGCATTACCCTTTTCACACAAAAACGCCGACTTCGGAGACAACATCACCGTTGTATAAAACCTGATCAATTTGATCGTGGAATATTTCTTGACGAGGGCGAAGGCCATGAAATTGCTAAAACTCTTAATAAAATAATATTTAAAATAAAACGTAAAACTGAAACTGTTTGTATGTCCGCTCTGTCAAACGGCTATTTCGATTGCTAGTGACTTTTAGTATGCAAATACATTAGACCAGGTAGAAATAAGTGCAAAGGTTACTTTTAGAGAGATAAAAAAATTACATATACGCTCGAGACAGTCCGTACAGAGAAAGTAAATAGTAATTAAAAATCTGTATCTTCTCGCCTATATCCTCGAAGAGGCAGGCAGAGGCACAACCAGGGCACCCACGACTAGCCGAAGACACTTAGTCCCACAATGTGATATGTGGCTAGACTATCGCCAACCGGGCACATATCCAATTCCGAGCATTATTTTTTCTTGTTTTATAAGAAAATTGAAAAAAAAAACACATTTTCTTATTGTTTCCCGACCCGGGATTCGAACCCGGAACCCGGAAGTCAAGTCCAACACGTGGACCGTTAGACCTCAGAGGCGATGAAATATCTGTGTAGGTAATTTTTCTTAAAAGCAGACAGGAAAATAATTTGGCTAATTTCCTATTTAGCAAAAAATAAACGAAGGCTACACGTTACACAAAAGTTAAATGTGTATAGCCAATGTGGTTGGAATTATAAACCTCGTGTAACCAACTTTACTGGCTGATCTCCGAGCCAGGTCACTTTAGTGGCGAGCGCTGGTATTATGCCAAATGGAGATAATACTAAACAGCAGTAAAACTGCAAAAACCGACTTCAACTATTTTATTAGATACCATTATAACCGGTTGTTTCGAAAAACAGCAAAAACATTCCGAAATAGCACCACAAACGTTTTAACAAAATCCTGCTAGTCGGTTCATAATAAAATTAACATGGAACATCTTTCTTTAAAAGAACCATCAAAATTAGATGACTATTGGCTGAGTAATCGCGTACAAAAAAAAAACGCACAGTCGAAGTGGAAATCTCCTTCTTTTCAGAGTCGGTTTGGAAAAAAACAATTTCATTAATATTGCATTAATTGGTTAATTTCATTGATAGGTACTCTTCGGAATCTCCAGCCAAAGGAAGTGAGTGGTGAAGGAGGGCTCACCGCTGAGGAGATGACAGAGAGTGCAGCAAAGGATATCCTCGGTGTTTTGCCAGAGTTGTTGGATCAGAAACATATTGCTGCTACGTAAGTTGTATACTAAGTACAACGTACAAATTAATTGTCTATAGAACACTTTTTCTTTAGGATAATAAAATGTGCTTGTTGCACATGCCTCTCTACAATCGTTGATATATTGCATCTATAGATCAACAGTCGTTGATCTATAGATGTAATAGACCTTACGTGCGATAATATCTTATGAGCTTGTTTGTTTGCTTACTCTTGTATAAAAAAATAAGCAGCTCCATTATTTATCCTCTAACACGAAACTATAAAGACGTTGTAGATGTAGACGATGTAGATAGAGAAGTGTCTTTGTTTCCATCTTCCAATTATCATAAAATCTGTATTAAATCTACGGTCTCGATAGCTGGTGTCAACCAGTGTTTACAAACTTCTAGAGTCTTTTCGAAATGGCGGGCACAAAAGTTATAGCAGGAACTGATGAAGCGGTAAAATCGATCAAGGCTAGCTGTTGCATGGCACTTTTTCACCTAGTGAACGCTAACCATTTAAGTTTTCGTATAAGTACTGCTTCGTTTTTGGATCCTAGGTACTTAACTCTTTCCCGCAGAAACAAACGTATATAAAGATTAGGTGTTACCTGCGGCTTTACTCATGTAGCCGTGAACATATTTACTGAGTATAGCCCAATTTTTACAATTTTTCAACCCCTATTATAATGCTTAAATATGTATCTACTAATTTTTAATAAGTAACCCAAAAAAAATGTTTTATGTTTATCAGGTTCAAAGTCGGGTGTGTTTTTCATAAGTTTGCAAGTCTTAGACGGACATTCTGGTTACTTCACTTACAGATAATAAATGTGGAAAAGTTGCGTTTCCAACCGTGGGCTGGGATTCATTGTGTTGGTGTGGCCCATTGTGACCGTAACCTTTCGGAACTAAAACATTCTGCTCGGTACCTGATCTTTGATATGAAGCAGTTGACATATATCCTCCAAAAAGCTGGCGACCCAATTAGATTAAGGGGCTATATACGCTAAAATACGTCAGCAGTTTACTGTTTTTTTCATACAAAGCAATCATGGATCTTGCTGACAAAAATACACAAGATTAACATGAATATGCTTTACTAGACTAGTGTTTCCAAAACACGATTAATTTCAACCTGCTTGATAGAAAAAAAATCAAAAAGTTAACCCTTTTTTGAAAGCAAAACGCAAATGTCGACTCCAGATTTAACGTAAACATAGATAACTACTATACCTAAAAGATAAGTGTTTCAGTTTTTATACTTTTTTTCAAATTACTTTTATGGTGTCAAAAATAGTGATTTGTCGCTTAAGACGTTTACTTTAGACCGCCATTGTTCATAGTAATCATGGAACGGGGGAGCGCGGTGATTGGCTCTTCTGGCTGACTGAGTATGGGGCCTTAACGCATTCACTGCCGCTCATTTTTCTGGATCTTCGCCACATGCCGCACGTTTCTATATGCCTCAAACGCACATGTGTGTTTAACTAACTACATCCAGTGCCTCAAATGCACATATGAGTTCATACAAATTTGACGGTGATTTGTTTCTATCAAGAGAAACGATTAACTTCTTTTAAATTAAACATGTAACTATTCAATGTTTTTATAACATGTTTTTATAATATTATCAACTAGTTATTTTAGTTTATAACGAACTAATTAAACAAACTAGTGGTTGCCCGTTGGTCGAAATTCGACCATAATAAGTTTTAATATCTTTTTGATAAGAATGCCATCTTTATTTCTCAAGACCAACTACTTTGTTTCCAAACTTATTAGTGCGCCATCTGTGATATTTAATCGTTATCATCAATATATTTGTTTGTGTGTGTAAATGCATGGTAGTGTGGGGTTTTATATATTGATTTAATGTACTTTATAAGCATTATTATTGAGAAATATTAGCGTTCTGCACTTCTCCAACACACAAATTATAAGTGTGCCAAATTTTATGCTCCTGCGTCCGCGCAATTTTAGTAAAAAGGGATCCAATGTTTTGGCAACACGTATTAATATATAGATTGCTTAAGCAACGTTAAATGCATAAATTGACTGGCTGTCGAAACTTAAAAATTCGAACAATAAAACATCATTAAATTAAAAACTTCTTAATAAACAAACTTAAATAAATTTTGCTTCAAATGACGAAATGCGAGTGATCCAGGAAGATAAGCATATAAAATGCGTTACTGGCAGTGAATGCGTTAAAGGTATTTGTAAATTGTACAATGCAGGTACCCAGTGTCTTACAAGGAGTCTCTGAACACGGTGCTGATACAAGAGGCAATACGGTACAACCGGCTGCTGGTTGTCATCAACAACTCTTTGAGGTCAGAACGTGGATTTTTTAAAGGTTTTCCTCCACAAGGTTATCTAATAAGAAGTTTGCAGAATATACCAATTGCTTTCCTGACAGGCAGCTCGTTAAAAGCGATCATAGGCTTACTGTCACTAACACCGTGACATTCTACTAGGTGGTAAAGTTTCGCAGCGACTCGTCCGGATTGGTACACCTTACCTATTCCTGACGCCATAACGTATTCCAGTTCGGAGGGTGAGGTAGCCGGTAAATTTACTTTTGCTCGAGGCCTAACATCTCGGCCTCAAGTTGGCAACGCACCATACCACCTTTTGGTGTACTAAGCGGCGTAAATTTCTTACCGTCAGGAAAAACGTCTGCTTGTTTGCCTTCTTATGTCATAAAAAAAGTTTCTTGTGCGTCTATACGCAGAAACTGCTAGAGAAAAAGTATCTTCACGCGCATATCCCCGAAGAGGTAGGCAGAGGCACAACCAGGGCACCCCAGACTAGCCCAAGATACTCAGTCCCATAATGTGATAGGTGGCAAGCCTATCGCCAACCGGGCACATGTCCTATCCCGAGCAACATTTTTTTTAATTAGAAAATTAGAAAAACCCAATTGTCAAGTCCAACAACTGAACCGCTAGACCACAGAGGCGATAAAAAATATAATAAAGAGAGAAAATATATTAAAGAAACCTATCATCTCAAAAATAATGTTTTGTGTATTAGGTAGTTGTGGATTGCTGTTAATAAGGTCCGTCATGCCTGATACCCCAACAATGAAACAGTTATCTGGACCCTTAAGAAAACATTCCCAAATCCTTTATTACCTCGGTAATCCGTCGGTAATTGAAACATTGTCCGTGAGTTCCACTGCTGATTAATTTCGGCAGTTCATTAACACATCATCGACATGAATTCAAGGATCTCTTTCGCCCACACCTTTAGAGTTTTGGTATTTTATTATAAAGGGCTTAGTAATTGTTTTATTCAGTGTCGATGTATTAAGGGGTTAATGACCTATCAGACTTTTAATAAAGGTAAAAAATTAATACATGAAAACATATTGTTTATCGCGTAATATAGAAAACCAGTAGGTGCTAAATGATACGAAAACACACAAACAAACAATAAGGGAAAACTACTTTTTATTTTAACATAGAACAAGATAAAATTACAAAAAAAGGACAACAAAACCTTTTTAATGAAACTGAGTCGCTATGTTCCTTGCATGACTCGTGAATGGATAGCCCAAATTTGTTAATTCTTCTGTTATGTTGATTATTGTCATGGGGTATTTATATGAAAAACATCAATATTCATAGTTACGATAATAGTTTGTTGGCCCAAATAGTAAAAACCTGTCCAGAAAGGGGGTTTTGCTCGCGTCTACTATTCGCGCATATATACGCGCGTTTTAGAGAGATTTGTGTGCGTTTTCAACTGGTGTGTAAAATGTTTGCGATAAAGGAGACTCCATTGTGCTTACGCGAGTTAAGATACTCGTGCGCTACTGTATTTTTAAAATTCAATAACTTAGCTAGATAAATTGATCTTTTTGATAAAGGAATTTAAAAAAGAGTGGTCATAGGATAGACTAGAATAATATTTTATTTTACACTTACGTACGTCTAAGTTTAAATTTCTAGAATGTACAAAACAAGATATGGAATCCATATAATTTGACGCACCCTATATCGTCGACTTCGTTTGAGTTCTATTAACCAAAGAGTATGTAAATACTACGTAATAGGAGGCGGGACTTCCATAGATACATAGCAAACCCGAATTTGTATAAAGTTTACTTGAAAAATTATAACCCGTATAATTTGAAAGTAAGTCTAAAGGCATTCAGATATAAGGCAACTAGTGGCAAATGATTTGGGCGAATAAAAAATATAGCAAACTTATTTTTAACACCCGTTTATTAGCTCGGGCTGTATGTATGTATGTATGTAACGGAATCTTTGAGCTCAATTTTTACCAGTTTTGAGAATCGTGATAAATCTGGAGCTTTGCACACGTATCAAGGGTCGATGACAATGCAATAATATTGTACTTTTGAGCTGATCTGATGATGTACCCGGAAGATATGAACTAGAACTTCGTGATAAATGATTCGATTAGCAACAAAAGCGTGTTTTTTTTAGTATTTTTAAACTATTATTTATTTAATTTTTATATGAAAGTTGCGCCAAACTGCTATTAACGGTATACAAGCCACAACACAACCTCTAGGTATTAAATTCAGAAGTAGTGTTGTACTGCTTCACTTTTGTGAAATCGAGTTTGTTGCAGCAATTATTTTCAGATTTCATACTGGTATTACTTCAACCGTATTTGAACTAGGTGATTAATTGATTTACTTGATTTACTTCAACAAAGTTGATTTATTTAGTATTTTTTACCTAATCACTAATTATTTAATTTCAAAATAGCGCGACCACAAACCCTTTGACTCGAGAATTTATACATATTTAATGTTTTCTGCATATTATTTTAGTGACGTATTTTTCTATTTCTTTTTCAAAAGCATGTGTTAACAATAATACTATGGTATAATAAACAAGACCAATATATAAAGAACTCTTAAAATATTCAAAATATCATTCCAACAGAGATCTTTTAAAAGCGCTGAAAGGCTTGGTGGTGATGTCTGAGGCGCTGGAGAGCATGTCGCACAGCTTGTCTATCAACAGCGTGCCGGACATGTGGAGCTCTAAAGCATATCCTTCCCTGAAGCCTTTGGGTAAGATTTCATTTATTTATATACTATATCTATATTTATCTGGCTGTATTCATAATAAACAACCAGCAAGCGCCTATATTATATACTGAGTGTTTCTGCCATTCGCAACACAGTGCTGTATACTGCGTTTATAATATTTTTTTTATGTTGTTCCTTGCACAGTATTTTTATCTACTTTTTTTTTCATTGAAATGCGTGTAGTGAATGTGTGTGTTATTGAATGTTTTCTTTCTTTCTTTATAGACACCGTAGACGCTGCTACTTTGTTATCTTTCCATTTATTTTATTCGGACTTTATTAAAGGTCTGGTTGCGATGGTAGGCGGTAAGAACTTTACGTTTCACACAGTCTATGTTACTTGGAACATTTCCCGTCACAACAAGAGTTTCACTGAATCAGCAAAGTAAAGGGTTGTTATACATCTGTTATAATGAATTTCCGCGAAATCGATAAAAATATCTCACACAACTGTACTGCACAAGTCTAAAAGTTACCCTAAAATTCAGCAGGAGCTCACCCGCGCTCACTGAAGTGAGCACGGGTGAGCTCCTGCACTGCACTCTGCCAGAGAAATAATTGTTGCCGAGTAGTTTGTTTTGCCGATTTCTTGGCTGGCTAGGTTTAGAAACGGTGGTAGATAAATTGATAGAAGAAGGCGTTACTTTGCGGAAATCCATACTTAAATCCGAATAAAATTATTTAATTTGCAATTTTAAGTCCATTTCATTCGTGGCGCACTATTTTGGCTGTTGTCACACCATAATACGTATACACTTTTTGGCGGAAAATTGCAAATTAAATAATTTTATTTGGATTTACGGTGGTAGATTACGATACGGTAAAACTCTTATCCCTTTGATGAAATTATTTAATCATTAGAATCTAAAAATAAACTTAAATAATTACATATTTACACACCACCGGTAGAATATGTTGGTACGATAAAGTATTTTGTTACAACTTCTTAACACGCAGCCTGCGCAAATATATTGTTTTGGTTTCATTCTATGGCAATAGTAATAACTTAAACTAATACTTTCAAAAAACAATGCCAACATATGAATGTTTTAAAATAAGACAACTTAGCCCTTACCACGTGTTTACGGCTTGTCAAGTTTACTATACTGGTTACCGTCTCAGTCAATTATTTGTATGAAAATTTTGAACAGTAAGAAATGTTCAAACCAAAAGTGTCAGATTTCGACACGCACCTAACTTACCAGACGTAATCTATACAAACCCATAGTAAAGGCTCTGCAGCTATTAACGTTTTACCGAAACTCTACAGGTATTATAAATACATTTAACTTATTGCATTTCTTGTTTAGAAAGATTTAAGACATTTATTGTAGTCGAATCACGTATGCTTATGCGTTTCAAGTGTGGTAGCTTATGGTAGTTAGGGTTAAACCTAGTTACCTTTTAAAATTAAAACATATTATGTTATAACTCTTAATAATAAATTTGTATGTTAAAGATGTTAAAGATATTTGCACACCACAACGTGGTAGAATATTATGGTATTAACAAATATCTTTTGTAAAAGCTTTAATTAAACACACATTTTTAGCAAATTAATAAATTTCATTTTTCAAATAATTAAACTAGTTATAAATATAAATGATTGGCTTAAAAGTAAAAATGTGTGTAATTAAATAATATTTTTATAAATATTAAAATATTTGCACACCAAAATATGGTAGAATATTGTATAATAATATTTTTGTAACATCTCATTCTTTCTTTCTTTCTTTCTTTCTTTCAAATAAGCATCATAGATCTGTCTTAAGCAAATAGAAATAGAATTATTTCAATGTCGATGCCTGCAAATTTCTGATAGGTCGTTACTAGCTACAGAGAAGATTTTTAGAAGATTAGAAGACAAACATTCTTATATTTATTTTAGTACTTGGGTTAAGATTCCATATTTTTTTTCTTTCTTTAAAAATTGTACAATCATACGCTCGTATTGGTAAGTAATACCCGTCACCTAAAAAGATCAGAAGTGATAATATTGATTCTAATTGAGTCCAAGATGTTAAGCCTTCCAGGTAATTAAGTTTACCAGCTACCCTAGTGGCGGCAGTAGGTTCGTAGCGTAAGAAACTATAACGTTAAATATTTGCCATAAAATGGTCTGTATTGATTTTAAAATGATAAAGACGTGTCTCAAGTATCCATTGTGTGGTCTATGTGAAATAAAATATTACTTTGTTCTATTGTTCTATTCATAATAGAACAGAATATATTCTATGGTTGGATTAGGTGTTAATTGTTGAAAATACGAGACAATCCCTTACAACGTTATTAAAACATGCTTTAACATGACGATCTTTTAACTAGAAATTCACACTTGCAGACTAAATTCTAGTTCGAACAAAGTTTCATCTCGTCTTGGTCCACGATTTCTTTGAAAGTTTTTTCTTTTTTTATGTCTAAACCGTAGATTTAAGTTTGTTCGCCTGATCATACTTTGGTTGGGGGAGTGAGCCGATAAATTTGTTAATACAAGCGTATTGTAATAGCGCGAGATCGGTTATGCCTAAGTTTTATTACTTTTTTTTCTGACTCTTACTAGGTAGTTATTTTTAAAGTGTTCTTCAGCGGCGTTGTGCACTTTTTTGGAATGGGTAAAAACTCGCGTCAGGACACGTGACCTGATCGAAAATTTGTAAGACGGATGGAGAGTAAACAGCCGGTGCGGCGTAGGAGAGGAAGTATCCCCCTCTCTTTCTACGGCTCGGCGAAAATGTATGCCTGCGTCTGCTGTTTCGTTTTAACAGCGCAGGGCGCTTGCTTGAATGTTCGTGTCGGCATGTTTGTATACGATAGCGCAATAAATGAATATTGTACTCTACCACATAAATGATAGTACTTTCATACTGATAATTAAACCAATTCGTACAAAATTATTTCCTAACCATTCCAAAATATCAAAAATGCACAACGTTAATATTAAAGTTTTTATTTCTGCCGGCACTCCCGGAGTGCAATCCGTCGTTTTTTTACTCTTAAGATATTCTGGTTCCCCTGTAACTCCATAAACACGTACAGCGGCGTGGGTAAAGGACCTGTGCTTGCGGGTGCAGTTCATGCGGGAGTGGTCAACCTCCGGTATACCGAAGGTCTTCTGGATATCCGGCTTCTACTTCCCCCAGGCCTTCCTCACGGGCGCGCTGCAGAACTACGCCAGGAAGCATGTCATTGCTATCGACACCATTGCCTATGCCTTCGAGGTTAGTACTTACGAGTTGGAGGAAGATCGAGAACGAGGTAACCTGCCAGGCTTTTATTATATGATAGGTCAGCCAACAAGTAAACGGGTCTTCTAATGGTAAGAGACAATCGTGGCCTATATACACCGTAGATATTATTGGGCCGTCGTTGTCTTGCGGCCGAGATGTCAGGCCTATTGTGCAAGTCTACCGACTATCCTACCCTCCTGACTGAAATATGATAGAGTCGTTAAGGCGGCAGGAATATCGATCCACCGCATAGGATCCCTACCCGGACATGTTACAGCACAGCACTCTACCATCAGTGATCTTAGTGGTAACGACCTGTATTTTAATAAATGCTCGTATCTTACGAACTGCCTAGTAGTGTCCGACCGAACTTTCGGTTTCGGTTTCGGCTTCGGTCAGTTTCGGTGGAAAATTCAAGTAAAAAGTTTATACTTGGCACTTTAAAGATGATCTATTATATTTAGTGAACTCGGATCAACATGGGGAATGCATATCCTACAGTATATGTTATCTAGGTCGTTTTGATACTACAATATGTATTGCATAGCAAAAAGTAAAGAACAATGCATATATATTTTTACACAAACCCATAACATGACAATATCGAAATAACTAACCCGTATATTTTCACGAAGGTGTAAAATAGATGTTTAGGTTTTGTAGAGTCAGAGCGTGTAGAGTTAGATTAGCTCTATTTGACATATATTCGACAATGCAAGCCATATTGACATATCTTGGCATTATTATGAAATATTTTTCATTAGATATTATTTCTATGTATATTTTTAACCGACTCAAAAAATGAGGAGAATCTCAATTCAACTGCGAAAAATGAATTCATTATTAAGTGTAAATCAAAAACTAATAGTAGGATGTGGAAATAATAGTTTGAATGTATTTTTTAATAAGAAAATGGCTCATAAAGCGAATAACACTTACCTCAATTCTAATAGTAAAATAAGTATATTGTGCAAATTCGTCAAATCTTTTAGAGCAGTTTTAAAAAAAACAGAATAGATCAAAATATTTAATTATGATTACATATATCTTACATCTATATAAGAATTGCGTGTTTAAAGTTTGAGGTATAGAAATATATTAGTGATAACTTTGTTGCGCACTCGCTACCTAAACTAATTTATAGGTATCGCTACCTTCTTTCAATAAGTAATAGAAAGGGGTAAAACACTTTTATTGCTGTCAGATTAGACTATATACGACATTTGTATAGATGTTAAATCTATTCGTCAATAACATCGAAAATCGTTGATTAAAAAATCACAGTTTGGTATGTTCGTACTAATCTGACATGTCGAAAATGTTTTATCTCTTTGTTGTTTTTGTTTTATTAGAAAGAGACAGCATGCATCTAAAATAACTTTAGTTCTTGAACAGTAGAATCACCATAATTGTCGGGTAAAACTAGCTTGTAAGCAATCTCAGATTCTATTCACGGGTCAAATAGTTGGAGCAACGGACGTGCATTAACTGTCTGTTTAATTTGGTTGAATCTTCACGCCCATAACCCGAAAAAGTTAGCAGAGGCACACCCATGACTAGCCGAAGACACTTAGTCCCACAATGTGATTGGTGACAAGCCTTTATATCCAATATCTGGCAACGCTATCTTTTTTAGATGATTAAAAATTCAAAATTTTCTATTTTTGTGCCGCCCGACCCGGGGATCGAAGCCTTGACCTCAAGTAGTCCGACGCCGGACCGCTAGACCACAGTGTTTGGTTGTAAGGAGCTTTATTGCAAATTACAGCACTGCAGGACATCAATTGACAACTTTTCTATCTACCGAGAGGAATATGGTTATGGAGATCTGTTACTGGCTCACAGTTCAAAGCTATCAAAAAAATAAAAAAAAAATCATTTATTTCTCTTACAAATAGTTTAACAGAACCAATACTCAAAACCAAATAACAAAGTAAGATACTGGTGACTGCACTGGGATACCCTGTGTTACCTGACTCTACTTCAGATTACAGGTAGTAAAGTATTCCTTTACACTCTTGATAGAGAAACAGAAAATAATAATAACTACTAAACAAACAAAAACATTTTTTTATTTTAAATTGTTTTTATTTTAAATATCGCCTCTAAGGTCTAGCGGTTCAGTTGTTGGACTTGACTGCATGAGGTCCCGTGTTCGAATCCCGAGTCAGGCAACAACTATGTTTTTCCAATTTTCTAATAAAGAAGAAATGTTACTCGGGATTGGATATGTGCCCGTTTGGCGATAGGGTTGCCACCTATAACATCGTGCGACTAGTGTTTTCGGCTAGTCGTGGGTGCCTTGGTTGTGGCTCTGCCCACCTCTGGATATTGGCGTGAAGATGCTTAGTTTAAATATAAAAAATACTTATTTATTACTGAATGTATGTGTGTGAGTGTGAGTGTGTGTGTGCGTGTGTGTGTGTGTGTGTGTGTGGGAACACGCGTGTTTGTATGTAAATGACATAATATGTGTATGTATAAGAGCGCCAGCTTGCGTGAGTGTAGGAGCAATTGCCGTTGTAAATGTGATATGTGACAAAAAAGTGTGCAAAATGTATGACAAGTAGTACACCTACTAGACTACTAGTAGAAAAGGATTTATACAATTCAATGTCATACTTTTTTTTATACATGATAAGACATTTATAATACAGTTATAATGTATGGCTATGGTAGAGTCAAAGTTAATAATGTTATACCGTACCCAGCCATTGGCAGCACCGCCTAACAAGAAGCCAGATGACGGATGCTGCGTCCGCGGTTTGTATTTGGAAGGAGCCAGGTGGAATTTGGGAGACATGTCGCTGGAGGAGAGTCGCCCAAAAGAATTGCATACAGGTCAGTTAGGTTTCTTGAAAGTTTAAGACAAAGACAGAAATGGATTTCCTGATGGTCGACACTGAATGTGGAAATGATCCTTTGCCAACCTGAACCTGACATGGGAGGTTTTTGCAAACGAACTTGTAACAGATGGAAATAAAATGACGCCTGATTCAATAAAATAAAACGAACTTAAATATGTTTAAAGTGTAGCCTGATACTTTCTTCTAAACCGGGACACGATAGTATGGAACACTGACGTTACTTAAGCCTATTGGGCAACTTCTTATTAACTTGTAAAGGTACTTGCCGTCCTTGTGTTCTAGTTTTGAGTGGAATAGTATCTAGTAAATTTACGCCAAAGGTTTCATCTGGGCTTTACGCTCTACGCATAACCATATATTATGGTGTTTATTTATTTATTTATTTTACATGGAAGACCAACAGCAAATTATACAATTTAAATGGTAACATAAAGAAAAAACAGTAAGCCAATTACAGGTCCTCACTTATAGACACATATTAAGCATTAATATATAAATGTTAACACTCCACCATGATACAACATATCAAATACTAAAAGAAACAAATATGTAATGGTTAACAGACAACTTAAAATAAAAAAAAAAACAGAGTAGGAATAAACATAAAAACAATTCAAATTAATATATCACTGCAAAAAGTAATTGTTGCTGTAGCATCGCCTTGCTTTAGGAACATTGATTATAAATGGATCAATATCTAGATTTTTACATAAACGATTGAAAGACCTGCTCGCTCTTATTAGATATGAGTTTTGTCTATATTTAGTGGCAGCTTTGGAAATATGCAGAGGTGGGTTAAATCTTGGGGAAAAATTTGGTACATTAAACAAAATTTTATTCAATAGTTCGGGACATTCTATATCATTATTAATAATTTTTAAAATACATGCATAGTCAGCGAATTCACGCCGTTTATATAAAGGCAATAAATGAAATTTTCTACAAAGGTCATCATAACTGAAGGAATAATAAGGTAATTGCAATCGGTAACACAAATAACGAATAAAACGTTTTTGAACTGATTCAATACGATCGATATACTTATGATAACGTGGATTCCAAACTTGTGAAGCGTACTCAAGGTTACTTCTAACAAAAGCACAGTATAAAATTTTTAATGTCTTGATATCATTAAAGCATTTTGATATACGCATAATAAACCCGAGTGACTTAAATGCTTTGTTAACAATTGCTTCAACATGAGTATCAAATAACAGCTTGGAATCATGAATAACTCCTAGATCTCGAGTAATGTTATTCCTTTTTAGATTATGTCCTAAAATGGAGTAGTCATAAGATATTAGGTTTCTTTTTCGGGTAAATGACATAACTGAACACTTTAATGGGTTAAGCTCGAGACTATTAACTTGACAGTATGTTTCAAGATTATATAAATCTGATTGTAGGGCCAACGCGTCCTCAACAGAATAAATAGTTGAAAAAATTTTCATATCATCTGCAAAGCACAATAGACTAGATGTAGAAAAACATGATCCTATGTCATTTATATATACTATAAATAGAAATGGTCCAAGTAGAGATCCTTGAGGCACACCACTCGGCACATAAACCCAACTAGACATGTAGTTGTGTAGTACTACCGCTTGCGTCCTATCGTCTATGTAAGACGAAAACCACCTCAGTAAATCACCATGAATACCCAATTTAGATAGTTTGCGTAACAGAGTGCTATGATCAATTTTATCGAAAGCTTTACTGTAGTCCGTGTAGACTACATCAACTTGTTTACCTTTATCCATAGCTTCGGAAATATAATCATTAGATATGATAAGGTTTGAAGTGGTAGACCTTCCTTTAAGAAACCCGTGTTGAAAAGTACATAAATATTTACCCAATTTATAGTCGTTGTATATCGAATAAAAAAATAAAAAAAATCGTCCATATCCCCGAAGAGGTCGGCAGAGGCACAGCCAGGGCACCCACGACTAGCCGAAGATACTAAGCACCACAATATGTCTATAGTGAACTGAAGTGTGTGAAGATAGGTGGCAAGCCTATCATCGCCAACTGGGCACACATATCCTATCCCAATTTTTTTTTAATGAAAATTGGGAAAACCACGTTTTCTTTTTGGTGCCAGACCTGGGAATCAAAACCGGATCTCATGAAGTTGCAATACGTGGATCGCTAGACTACAAAAGCGATTATATAAAAAATGTGATGCGTTAAAATTCAACCATCATTCCAGAGATGGCAATAATCTACATGCGACCTGAGCAGGGTCACAGGCTGCAAAGTGGGTTATACGAGTGTCCCACATACAAGACACTGTTGCGTGCTGGGACACTGTCCACCACTGGACACTCCACCAACTACGTCATGACCATAGAGCTTGCCACCCACAAGCCCCAAGCTCACTGGATAAAGCGCGGAGTTGCTTTATTCTGCGCTCTGGACTATTAGCTTCCAATAAATAATTTTTGATATTAGAGTATTGTTAAGGCCCAGGAAGTTATGTTTTATCGTACTTACTCCTTCCGATCAGAAACTCGACTACAGTTGCAGGAGCTACAAATTTCACCGAGTCAAAGATCGTCTAATTCATAACTAATCGTTTTTCCATTTTGATAACGATAAAGGTGGTAATTTTGTTGCGCACTCACTAAACTAATTTTAAGTTATTTTAAGGTATTGCTGTCTTCTTTCAGCGAAAGAGACAAAACACTTTTAGCGCTGTCAAATTAGGCCGTACACGTCATTTCTAAAGACGTTTAAACTATTACTCGGAAAACGTAGATTAAAAACATCGCGATCTGACATGTTCGGACTAATCTGACGTGTCTAAAACGTTCCATCTCTTTTGTTTTTGTTTTACATGAAAAAGATAGCATGCATCTAAAATAGGTTTAGTTTGTGAACAGTGGAATTACCACCAATGTTCAATTAAATTCAAACTGTCTTATCAGATCTTTAGTAAACTACTTATTAGTTATTTGCGGTTTTTCGAATACCAACCTCAAAAACCTACTACAAGCATATCCTTTTGATTTTATTTTGATTGAAAAATTCTTTTAACGATTCAAGCCGACCGTAAACAGTCTCTCACTGAAATTTACAGCGTGATGGTTAAATACATGTAGGTATGGTGCAATCAACTTATTCATTCAGTAGTCGAAATCGGAACTGAATCGGAAACTGCTTTCTTGTGAAATGTTATTCCGCTATCAGTTTCTAAAGTGTGAGCTCCGAAAATAAAATTTCGGAAGCTACATTTTTTTATTGCTAATCATATGGGAGCCCAAGAGGGGATTTTCGCAGTTCCTCTGGCGCTCTCTCGTTTTGTGTGTGTGTTTGGTTAAACTGTTTTCCTAGAAATGCGGCATGTTTTTAAGCATCATCTAACGTTCGCATTTTAATTCTAGTAGCTAACAGATATAAAACTCTAATAAAATAATATTACATAATTTAAATGAGCTAATAATAATAGTCTGTAAGTCAGCAAAGCAACATAATAATATTATTTTATTGTTAGAACAGTCAAATAGCCATTCGACGAGGTAAACGAACTACTTCAGACTTGGTGAAGATAAATTTTGTATTAAACTAGACGATCTTTACTCATCTGCTTTTGTTCAAACGGTCTACTTATATTACCTATTAAGTTATATTTGTCTGTATTATAATGTTACACTAATTATTACTTAAACAATATGATTCTTAATTAATTGTATATTTAGTTTAATTTATGGAATTAATAAATGTATTAAATATATAAAATCTCGCTTTTTTGTTAACGCTTACGGGGTAGGCAGAGAGTATCGAGTGCGAAACCTCACAGCAGATCTTTCTGGCTTCCTTCACATTCCTTACCCTTTTCATACAAACTCACAGGTTTTGGAGACTCTTGACTACACCTTCGGACAACACCCGAGAGATTTCACCATGAAATGTTAACCTAGGTCTCTCCGGGTACCTAAATCCATCCACATTCACACCATTCTTTCCACATGATGGAACCAGATGAGCATTCTCTTTCTTACTTGAACGTCAATACTTCTTCTAATCCCACTATTTCTCAGATCGCACTATTAAGAGGAATCACTAGAGCCGTTTTTCCATACAAACCCTGTTTCCTCCCTGGATAATGCCGGTAGAGTTATACTTTTTTTCCTGAATATCTATGGCCACTATTATGATGTCCCTATGTTTTCCCTTTTTTTATAAATAAATTATTATAAGAGATATGAACGTTCAAAAACCTAAAAAAATGGCCAGATTTTCCGCTGTGTTCAAACATCCAGAAAAAAAAATTGGCTACATTATATAAAAAAAATAAAAAATAGAAACACAGCTCAAGCCTTTTTTTAATTTTGAATGAAAACTATTTAAAAATCGGTTAAGTTTTGGAGAAGAAATCAGGGGACAACGAATCGTTGATTTTCTGTTCTTTACATAGGTATTTTCAGTCCAATCTGCAGTTGTCTCTATCGCGCTCTGCGGGGGGAGGCTTGAAGTTCGGGAGACGCGGACTAATACGTATACACTTGTGACGTGCATGTAGTCGATCATTTTATCGATAACCTAGTGTTGTTTATCGATATCGATATTTGTAGTTGAATATTTTGCGAGAAGTGTATTTAAGTGATTGTCAGGTTCGATTGTTGGAAGGTAATAAACTAATAAACAAAAGTAATAACCATTTTCTCGACAGTTTCTTTATTAAAATGTTAAAATCACACTAATATTCATAATTTTGTAGATAAATTATTACGTCACTATTCCGTGGCCAATCCTTTTCTCTCTCTTACTGCTAAATGTCGTGGTATACGACCGTCGATTATTTCTGGTAATAGGCACTCGAAGTAAAAGGTTTCTAATATATGTTCCATTTTCTGCCAAAATACATCGTCTCTCTGAATTTTTTCGTAAAGTAAGCCTTTAGGGCTCCACAAAATAAAATAACAGAAATTTCGACCGGTTATGTGTAGTTGCCCCTGCACTTGAAAGTAGTAATTATGATTCCTCTTTAATTGTAGGGTGTCATTTTTAAATACGCAGTAGTCTATTTTCTTTTGTTCTATTCCTTCTTTAGGTGTTAAATCAACAGTTTTGTAAGGACATTTAACTTCCACTACCGAATCTTCTTCAACAAGACCATCAGGACTTGCTGCCAAAAACGGTTTATGCTTGTCGACGAATAATCCACATTTCGACACCTGTAGTCCGGTTTCTTCAATGAATTGTTGTATTGCTTCATCTTCTTTTTCTCTACCATAATTTGTGGCAAGAGTGCCTTTAAATTGAGAATACAGCAAAGATTTTAATAGTCCTGCAACTGATGTTGTTTTTCGTAGTTTACAAATTTGACCGAAGTTGGATGCTGTTAGGCGTTTACGCCTTTCAACTGCCCACAACTTATTCTCGCTCTGACCAACAGTGTTTTGTTGAAGCTCATCAAATTTGGTGTTATTTAACTGTAATATAAATTCACTTTTCTTTTGCTCATATATCTCAGGTGGGATATCTGGTTCTAAATCTAACCGACCATAATTCTCATCGGGTCCAGTAACTTTTCTTCTTTTGTTCGGTACAACTTCACCGAAATCAATTTTTTTCTTTCGACTCCTTTCTCTATTTATTTTGGAGCGCCGTTTCATATCTATGAATTGTTTGGTGTATTTGCCAGGGCTACAATCTTGAATTTTTTTTGATAGGCGTGCGTGGATAGCTGTTTCACTATTCCATGATGTTACTGCACCAAAACACCGTGCCTGATATGAACCTCTAGCAGTGTAGTTCACCCTTTTGCCGCCAATAAATTTGGCAATAACATTATTAAATTGCTCCACGGTGTTATTGGTAATGTCTAAAATAAGGCTTTCTGCATTAGACAACAACATCAACAGGTACTGCTGAATATCCGTCCATATTCCACAAGCTTGGAGATCTGGTACCAAATTTGTGTCATGCGTATATTTTTCCGGCTTACAATAATAAGACGCGCAATTTTTATGGTCTCCGAATACATGGTTGGCGGCATTTTTTATGTCAATTTTAAGGTTTCTTATTTTATCGCCGTGATTAACATTATCTTGCTCTTTTCTATAGTTTATAGCTCCAACCACTGCTTTCCTCATGCGCAATACGTTGGATTCAACTTTTTTTCTTAGAAGGACTGGAACAAAGCCTTTAGGTTTTAAGGTTAAGGTTTAAGGTTATTAGTTTTTTTCCCTAATGCTTTTATTTTATTACAAAAGTTGCGGATCAAATGGTTTTTACACTCAATTTTAGTTATAGTGAAGTCGTGCCCATATGGCTTATTCAATAGCAATTTTTTCATTACACTGGAGTCGCCATCTCCGATTAGTTTATTATATTTAACTCTATGCATCTCCATACTTTTTGCAAGCCCTTCTGCTATTATATCCGCTTCCATGGCGTTGGCGCTGTCATTCCAGTTTTTAAAGCATCTGTGTTCAGGGACATCTATATTCAATTTTGCACTTCTAGCACATATACAGCAGTATGAGTTTCGAACTCCAAGAAATAGTACCTTTTTGGTCTTCAGTCCAACTATGCATGCAGCACCAGACGCCGAGCTAAATCCGCTTTTGTATGACCTTTTTGCCCAAGATCCATCTGCAACTACTGATATTAGGGGGCAACCATCGTTGTCTACATCGCCATTCAAGACAGCTAGCCTTTTTTCTTCTTGGCCGGCTGCGATCATCTCGTCGAGGGCACATTCTTCAATTTTTGGTGTTAGACGTTGTTCGATCTTCGTGTATGTTGAATTACTCATGTTAGGCACATTTAACACACTACATATTTCGTTCAATTGTCCATACCCATTTCCAGAACAGACTATTCCTTCTACAACAGCGTCATTTACAGATAGTTTCAATTTTGGATCTTCGCTGTACACCATTTCTTTCGTTTTACACATTTTGCATTCAAATGTATATTTGCTAACAAATCCAGTTCGCAGTTCTCCTAAGAACTTTAAATCAGCAAACGTGCAGTCTGTGTGTTCGTGCTTGATTTTTGAAAGCTCGGAAAATAAATATTTGATATCTACGATTCTACGTCCTTCTAATTCTTCATCCTGAACAGTTTCATCTAAATTGTTATCATCCGCATCAAGATTCAAATCAGAAAGTGTAGACTCTGAGGAAGAGCTTGCATTTCCTTCAAATACGTCACGATTCTCCTTGAAAGTTTCACGTATTTGCGATGAAGTACCTGAGTTTTCCTTATTTTCATCACTGTAAAAAATATAAAAACAGAATTCATTATTTTAACTAAACATTGGGCCTAGCGTAAATAGTAGGTAAGAGGTGGTCTTATTACTTTGCAAACATGAAAAAATATTCAGCAGCAGACTGGCAGACAGACAGATCATAAAGTGATCTTATAAGGGTAGGTAGTAGGGAACTCAAAAAAAAATACCAACCTGGTGATTGTACGCGGTGCGAAATGTATCTGACGCTTTATACTAAAGTGATGTTTTTTTCTTTTAGCTGATAAATGTAAATGCTTTTTATTCCCTTTTCTATTGCCCATTTTAAACAAAGTGAGGGTTTATCTGTAACAAAAATATTGAGTACTTATTAGATTAGATTAGATTTAGACTATGTGGTGATAATAATTTCAATTAAACACATCTGACATCGTCATTACAGGTTTGATCCCAATCCGACGATCCCATTACATGTTACAATATTACCTACATGTAATAATAATAACACCTTCTCTGTAACCTATTTTCACAAAATAAATGACCGATTGTGTACGCGGTATGTGTGGCTTAAGCGAAGGCTAGAATATTCCGTACTATTCTATATCTATCGAAAAGTTAGTTCTATACAATTCTATGTGTTGTATTACAACTGGAACTATGCTACATGACTATGTAACTATTATATATCGCTATCCCTATGTCTAGCTATAGTCGTCCTGAACAGATTGATTGATTGCAAGTATCTTTTTAGCCTACGTGAAGTTTTATTCATCTCAATAAAGTAAAAGTGGATACGTAAACAATAGCGTAGGTATGTAAACACAGAAAGCTAGCTACCAAATTATATAATTCAAAAATTCCTTACCTACGGTTTATCTCCGTTCGATCTCTCAAAATTCAATACACAAGCCGAGTCAAAACAGTCAAGTAAAGGAACAAGCAAGTCCAGTAAACAAGCCTGAGTCAAATAAAGTGCAGGTAGGTAATATAATAATAACACGAACAAATGTTCCGCAAACGCCGAAATCAACTTGCCGACTGCACCTGCAAGCAATCTGGGAGCGTGGACGGTGGGGCGGGGCGGCGGCGGCGCAGCGCGGTATGCCACGCAAACATTGACAGTCACACTCACACATTGATAGCTGCTTGGTCGGGCACCGCGCGACAGCAATAGATTTTACAAATACCTATTTTTCATTTCTCTAGCCCTTGGTGTATTCTCTTAAGAATGCGGTCAGCGAGCGTTACTTTCCCCACATCCCCAATTCGGTATTGGAATGCCCTAGTCAGTCGTCGCCATTTTCCTATAGTGTGACGTCATCTAATGCTGCGATCTCGATTTTTATTAAAATGCAAGCGTTTTTTTATAATATTGGAAGGCTGCATATTTGCCTGGGCTATGAATTTCCTGCTGGTAAGAAAATCAGGCAGCCTAGAGACACCAAAGGTAATAATGGTCCGAATGGTTACCCTCCAAACCGAAACACGTCAACGGCAAGCACTGACGTTATGGCGGTAGGAATTTCCAAGCTCAGCATTATTGAATTATCCATTTGTCTACTTGCCAAGTACTTTCTTGGTGGCAAAGATCTTTGTATTTTTGTTCCTGAGGTGTTTTGATGTTGCGATAATAGCATAAACAAATGGGTTTAAGATTAATATTAAATTTATAATGATAAATTAATTATTAAGATTAATATTAATTGTTGGTCCCTTTGTTGGTCCGGGCTCCTTTGTAGAATAGACCATCTGCCTTCCTTGCCAGGCAGCTCGTAAAAGGCGAGCATAGGCTTACTATATACTTAGGTGGTAGAGTTTGGCAGCAACTCTCCCGGATTGGTACCACCGCCTTACCTATTCCTGCCGCCATAACGTCATGACGTGTTTCGGTTCGGAGGGTAAGGTAGCCGGTAAACTTACTTATGCTCGTGGCCTAACATCCCGACCTCAGGTTGGCAACGCACCATTACCACGTTTGGTGTCTCTAGGCGGCGTGAATTTCTTATTAACAGGAAATCCGTCTGCTTGTTTGCCTTCCTACAACATAAAATAATAATAATATTAATCTTAGAACAACATACTGTCTAAAGAATAGTCTTGTATCGGGAAAACTAACTAGATTTATTTTTAAATAATATAAAATAACCAGCCATTAGTCATTTACAAAACAATGGTGAAATCAGAGAGAGTTAAATTTTACCCCACATTGTATGAATATTTTCGTCCACGAGGCCAGCGATTTTGTATGCAGAGAGCAAAATGCAGCGCTGTTCTGCGCGTGTTATGAAGTCGAAACCAAAAAAGTTTGTCTCTTTAAAAAAATGTTAATTTATACTAATATTATTACAAATGTAAACGCTAAAGTGTGTTTGTATCATTTCATGTTACGATATAGTGATTTTACACACTTATTACCACAAGGCTAAGCATTGGAGACTGACATCGGCTGTTTATGACTTCGAATAAATGAGGAGAGGTTATAAATGTTAGACTTCTTTTTCTATATTTATCTAAAACGGTTTTAATTGTTTTATATAAAACGCCTATTTTCGGGGCGGCCCCATTGCTTCCAAGGCTGGATCTGATGACGGGGTATCAAGGGAATCGACAAAAATATTCGATTTTTGTGTACTTAAAATGATGTTCTTATTGAAATCGAAGTCTTATCTGGTTTTTGCCTTTTCTGACTTCTTAAATGAATTTATTCTGAAATCTAAAGTTTCTGAGAAAGGTTTAAATTACTTTAATACTTAGGCGCATTTTTACTCTACACACTTTTGCACTTGCACTTTCTCACGATGCACTTTAGAAAAAGAATTTTTAAATCGTGACTTGAGAATGAAATAATTGAAGTCGGTATTTTGCGGTTTCGCTGCGCTTAAAGTATTTATAATTTGGTTAAGTTAAAGTAAATATGTAGGTCAAAAATAAAAAAAAAATCAAACTCTGTTTCTGTTGTCTGACAATACAAAATTTTAATATTTTTGAAGTCTAAAGACGGTATTTATCTATTAAAAAATCCGTTGGCTTTTGTACTTTTCTGTAGGAAAAATCTTTATAATGTTATATGAAACCTTCACAATCATTGATCTCATGATTTGAACATAAAATAATAGAACCCATTTCTGCATTTTCTTTTATTTTTGAAGCATAATTGCTAGCGTTTCTACAGAAACTTGCTATTTCCAGTCTTCTGTAATTAAAATCAACACTCAAGATAAAGAAAATTTATTTCGCATTGTCTTTAATTAATGTATGAAATGGTTTCAAGTGAGAAATTAAGCGTGAAATTGTTAAATAAACATCTGTATAAAGTCTTTTATTGTGATATTGGAAGGAAAACAAGCACACGGATTTTCTGATGTTAGGCCTCGCGCAAAGTAAGTTTATCGGCTACCTTACCCTCCAAGCCGGAACACGTCATGACGTTATGACGACAGGAATAGGTAAGGCGGTGGTACCAATCCTGGTGAGTCGCTGTAAAACTCTACCACCTAGTCATATGTCACGGTGTTAGTGACTGTAAGTCTATGCTCGCCTTTTACGAGCTGCATGGCAAATAGGCAGATAGATGGTCTATTCTGCAAAAGAGCCCGGACCAACACGGGGACATTATAATACTAGCCCAAAGTTTGCAATGCATCAACATATTAACAAGTATGTCTTAGCATCAGGATTGCTTCTATGCTATCCTATAGCTAGCTAGATTAAATAAGATGAAATTGAGTGCCACCAACTTACCTGTGCTTTTTTTTGAAAATGACTAATGTGTTGCCAACCTCGCGGTTTTTACAACTTCACCGGGCTTTGTGGGCCGAGCAGAGTGCTCAGCCCGAGACATCATTATTTAGATGGATTGGTCTGTTCCCTACAACGCCAGCAACAAGGGCTGTCTCCCGGGAAACCGTACCTCGAATTGGTGCTGCGTTCTTGTTATTGGGTGGACTTCATGGAGGAGTAGTGGCTCCTCGCAAGAGAGTTCTTTTTCACCGAGACCAGCTGCGACGGCGTAGTTTAGTATTTTGAGAGTTTATGTTTGGGTTGGGAGGGAGGCCTGCGTTATTAGTTTCGAAAATGTGAGTACCGAAAATAGAATTCCTACAAATAGGTACATTTCTTCAATTATTCTGTTATTATTATCGCTATTTCCTAGGTAAAACTCTCGCTCAGAATCACTAAATGTTTCGCTAGCGACGCCGTCACTGAACATTTAAATTGGTTGCATTGTAAAGGTTTTATTTCTAAAATCTCGTTAATCTAAAAGTATCCTCACGCCCATATCCGTGATGTGGTATGCAGAGGTACAACCAATACATCATTGTTTTGTGGCCCGGACTTTTATATATACTGATCTAATCAAGTCTTCCAGCTAACTCTCCAGCATGGAACGGATAGTGGCAAACACTGGCGTGGAGTGGTACAATCAAATAGATAAGATGATTATACCAATCTGGGCGAGCTGCGGCTCTCGAGCAGAACTCTACCATGTGATAAACCTCGTAGTAAAACTTTAACCCTCTTACCAAGTCCAAGATTGAAAAAAACACTTGATATACGTATTTTGGGCACAGTTATGTACTGGTAACCTAAACAGAAAGGGTGTTTGTTTGGGCCATGATAGGCAGTGGTCTAAACAGGTCAAACAATGTTAGCTTTGTTAAATTTTGGCTGTTTCGAGTAAACTTTTTGTATAATGAATACTGAACTTACTGGATTAGTTCCTGCGTTTTAAATATAGATGGAGTTTCGGTGCTATGGTCGTAGTTTTTTCGTAGTTATTGTAAATTATGAGTAGAATTAGTTAATTTAGGTGGCAATTAATTCAATTTAGTTCAAGTACACAAGTCAAATATCTATGAAGAAATGAGAGTATCGTGTCTTTCCTCGTTGCTGGCAAATCTTACTAAATGAACTTGAGTAACGAGGCCACCGCTTTATTCAAGACCCTAACTTGACTTTGACTTATGACTTGTGACCTGAAATTACTTATGACTGTCAAACAATTTATTAATACGGAAGACGTGGCAGCATGGCCTAGAGTTCTTAGCCAATCCCAGAAAGGAGCAGATTAACTTGAAAAAATATAGATGACAACTTTATATTGCATGTCCCATACAATTAATTATCAAAGACTAAAAAGTTACGATATATAATTTCGTTTGACCCTTTTAAAAAGTTTCTTCGTTTAAATACGAAGTCTCTACAAATAAGCAAAATGGCTGATAATTATCAGACTTCGTCTTAAAGTTCAATTAGATGTCGTTTTCCCTTCATTAAGGTAGTAGATCCGACAAGGCTTCAAAGGCCTACAGTTATTTGACGTATAAGATCAGGGTAAGGGTTAATAAGGTTTGTGAGGGTAGTGACAGCTACCGTAATATTATTACAGTTAAATATCTCTGATCAAAGGATTAATTGACCATATTGCGCATGTAGAGATTGTAATTGACCACAAGATTTAAGAATACTCTTTCCATTTGACGAAACTTAGTAGTAGTAACCGTAGCTCCTACTCCTATCTCGGTCACTTATAGTCCTAATAATAGCTGTTATGCTTATAAAATACTTATAATCCTAAATTACCCAATTGTTTTGTAAACATATATTCAATGGGAAAGACTAATTAAAATAATTTCTTTCTAGAGACAGAAATGTCAAAAAGTTTTTTTTTTGTAAAATTTTACGATTTTTGTTTATCAAGCCAAAGGACAAAGGCAAAGATACGAGTATATTCACCTTTAACTTATGCGTTTAAGAAAATGAGTCCTCCTAAACGTAATAAATATACTCGTATTTCTGCGCTTTATCTTATTGCCATCATTTTCCCCGTGTTGGTCTGGGCTCGTTTGCAGAATAGACCATCTACCTTCCTACTAGGCAGCTCCTAAAAGGCGACGATAAGCTTACCGTCACTAACACCGTGACTTATGACTAGGTGGTAGAGTTTTGTGGCGACTCGCCGGGATTGGTACCACCGCGTTACCTATTCCTGGTGCCATAACGTCAGTGCTTGCCTTTGACGTGTTCCGGTTCGGAGGTTAAGGTAGCCGGAAAACATACCTTTCCTCGAGGCCCAACTTTCGGGCCTAAGGTTTTTTTAGCCACGGAATTTCTTGCCATCAGGAAATCCGTCTGCTTGTTTACCTTCCAATATCATAAAAATTATGTATCTTGCTTAAGTCTTATACGAGATATGAGATTTTTAAAGAATTATTTGACTTATGCACTATTTATTACGATATTACGCCATCCTAATTAATTTTGACCGCCTCGTTGGTCGAGTGGCTAGCGTACACGCCTAACTACATTGAGCAACCGCGAGGCTCGGGTTCGATTCCCGACGGGGGCAGGAATTTGTGTGATGAACATTTAGATATCTGCATTTCCGGGTCTGGGTGTTTATTAAATTTATTCTGGTATCTATTTAAGTATTTATATGTAATAGTATCGTTGACTAACACCCCTAACACAAGCATATAATTCGCTTACTTTGGTGTTAGATTCAATTTGTGTGATTTGTCCAGGGGTATTTATTTATTTATTAATGACTCCTTGTTTATGTAATGACCATAGATCTTTAGATCTATGATTATAACTTAGGTACCTACTAGATATTTGTGATGGTTTCCTTACGAAATATATCGAACGTTTTCGAAAGTCGCATTTCCATACTTTTGGATCTTAGTTAAAAAAAAATAAGTTAAGTAGACCTTAAAAAAGTACTTAATTTAATTTTATAAACTAAATTTTATAATAAAATGACTTGGATTCGAGTCATGTTATTTTTTTTTCATACAATATTATTTAAATGCATTGTGGAAAGAGTACTCTTAACAACCACATTATTGGGCATCCAGGACAAAGTTCTTTGAAGTGCTTTCTGTTTAGTGACAAAATTTGTGATATGTGGTTATTCAAGGTTCAGTGAGATTTGGGATATCTTTTTAATTGAATAAAATCGTTATTTGGTTGGCTCTAGTTAGTTTTTTAAATTTATTAAATCTTTGACATTATTATTTTTATAAGTTGTATGAACATTTAGATGTCTGTATTTCCGGGTCTGGGTGCTTATTAAATTTATTCTGGTAAAATATTTATTTATTCAAACTATTTCCACATTTTCCAATGTGAATTTAGTACCTGTAAACAAAAGTTGTTCACTGACAATTAACAATTGTCACAAATTTAAAGCTAACTATTTATATTATCTATTTATATAGTTAGCTTTCAAACCAACACACAAACGAACAAGTATGTTATTTATCGTTTAGTCCTAACATTTTACTACTTATACAACTTAAACGGTTTCAATATATCTCTCAATTATTAGGATTATATTTAAAATCACAATCATTACACTTCTTAATTACTAGTAGAACCGGGGGACTACCTTTCTCGTTTGTATAAGGTACTATCACTATTACTAGACTGACAGCCTCGTTGGTCGAGTGGTTAGCGTACACGCTTAACTACACCGACCAATCGCGAGGCTCGGGTTCGATTCCCGACGGGGCATTTCTGTGATGAACATTTTGATGTCTGCATTTCCGGGTCTGGGTGTTTATTAAATTTATTCTGGTATATATTTAAGTATTTGTATTGACTAACACCCATAACACAAGCATATAATTTGCTTACTTTGGGGTTAGGTTTAATTGGCCATTAATAGGGGGTCATTGGCCAGAAGCGTGCACGTCGCGATCCCTGCCAGTCCATTG
>NJDD01000662.1:55867-92110 GCA_002245505.1 Calephelis nemesis | reverse complement strand
CGCCTGCACGGGCCTGGCGTGATGGGTGGCGGCCCCCATCGCCGCATCTGCCTTTGCGTCGTAAATAATGGGGGATATTGTTATCTCACTCCCTCTTTGCGGTTTCTCTTTTCCTCAAAGACATTTATGTCCTTTGAACATGTAGTTCTCTTACTAGTCTGTGGTTTCTTTATGGACAGTTACTTTACTCTTTGATCTGTGGTCATTTGGTGGGAAAGTTTGAATGTCATAACAGTGTGTTTTAGTTAGAAATTTAGAAATATTCATAAAATACTAGATTGTTGAGCTTTTTGTGATTGTATGTTTTAAATAACTTTCAATACATTTGTTTTTTTTTTAAATGCCGCCAAAAAAAGGTTTATTTCTTGCGAAATATGTAAATATCGAACGTATCGACTGAACAAAGAAAAAAGAAGATTTATGGCAATATTTCCATTGAATGAATCCCGGTAAGCAATAAATTGTATTAAATTTTTATGTTATAACTATAATATAATGCAAAACACGCCAATTAGAATGAATTTTCTTGTTTTGTTTTGTTCAAAACATTATATTTTGTTTTGAGTAGTAGTGATGTACGTCCATTATCGATAAACAATACACAATATTATATACTCGTTACAAGTTTTTTTTATTTATTTAAAACATTTAATAAACAAACAAGTAATATTTTCTATTTTTGACACACAGTACCTACACTAAGTGTTGACTAGTGTTGTTGGCAGCGCTTCCACTTCCATTTAATAATTTTAAATTATTTTTACTTTACATAATTAAAATTGACTAATAAACGTAATAAAGTGTATGTGTGTGTGCTTGTGTATGTTTTTGTATGAACACATGCATCAGTTCACTATAATTTATCTTTACGAGCTTTTACTTCGAGACTGAGACTTTTCAACCAAATTCAAAATTATGCTTTTGAATTCATTAGAGTAAAAAAATGTCTAAACAGAATTGAACAAAAAGGATTGTAATGACGAATTACGAATAATTGCTGATTTACTTCTTTTTCATGAATAATTATTCAACTTCGTTTATTTGGTCGTAGCAATTTATCGTAAAATATGTACTAACATGTTTTCAGATGCCGACAGTGGGTTAAGGCAGTGGGAAATAATGCTTTATTATACGTTCCTATAGAAAAACTGCATTCATTAAAACATGTATGTGGCGCACACTTAGAAGGAAAGACTTTAATGCGAATCAAAGTCGGCTGAAGATGTCTGCAGTACCAGCATTGAATTTGTGTACTAACCCGATTCCTGACGAGTTATTGTCAGAATTTCCATGTCACATCCATGCCACACATATAACAGCCGCTAAAAATTTTGAAAAATTGCAGACAAAGAATAAATCGGTTGCTGGACTAAGTTACATGGGTAATATTAATAATATATCTTCACGCCTATATCCTCGAAGAGGCACAGGCACAACCAAGGTACCAATGACTAGCCGAAGACAATAAGTCGCCCAATGTGACAGATGGCAAGCCAGCCAGGCAACATATCCAATCCCGGGCAACAACAAGTTTTACTTTTTTTGTTACTAACCTAAAATTTTCTTCAAAACAATAATTTTTGACCTTATAATTTTGCAATTTGGTTTTTATCTTATTTTTTTGCAGGGAGTTATGAACCAAGCTTAAAGTTATCGAATCGGGACCTAAGTGTCAAAACATTTTTATAATCACCTAAAAGAAAACAAACATGTTTTGTTGCACACTTTTTTTTTAGCATTAGAGAGTAAACAAGCACAAAACCTTTCTGATGGTAACAAACAAATGTAGCTTTAGGTATAATTGCTTCACTGTCCTGTTGTAAAAGGCTACTCCACCTTTTAGACTGAAACACAATAGTGTTACTGACGTTATTGCGACAGGAATGGGTAAGGTTATAAATCATCACTCAAGCAAATTAATAACAGGATAAATTAAGTTTATATTATAGTCTATATAACAGTGTAATAAAAATGATAATTCAAGGTTCAGGCTTGGAGTACGTTAGTTCACATTTTTTAATAAGAGGACTAGTGATTTTAGTAACTTTCCGATTTTAAGCTTATGTTCACCTTTAATGAGTTTAATATGCTTAGCAGAATGACAACCTGTTATATTTAAATATCCCAGACCAACACGAGACAAATTTATATATACATTAAGGAAATTAAATTAAAAATCTTTACACTTTAAAATTTATTACGCTTACAATTAATATTTTTATCAAATGTACATAATTGAACCAATAAACATATTATAATAGTCAGTATATCTTTATTTCTTTGTTAATATAAAAATATGCACGGTAAAAAGTCTTTTATTTTCCTTTTGTCCTTTTGTATTCATATTTTTGTCCAACGTGGCAGTTGTTAACTATTTCTAATTTATTGATTTATTTTAATGTAATTAATTACTATCCAGTATACGTTGGATTTAAATGTGAATACTGATCAGATTTAATAGGGATAAAATAAATTTGAATTAGCTTAATTTATACATACCACCAGTACCTATGGCCTAAATTTTGTCGATATCGATAAAAATGAATACATTTCCCAGCAGCTGTATTTTATCTGTGAGATTCGTACTTTCGTCAAAACTGACATTTACGTGACGATTTCCCAGCAGCTGTATTTTATCTGTGAGATTCGTACTTTCGTCAAAACTGACATTTACGTGACGTTTAGTTGGTAACATAGTGCGATGTAAACTGATTGTTTTTTTAAAGTACTAAGTCCCGTCTCTTAAAACGTAGTGATTATATTATCTTTGGTTGTAGGGAACAGTCCAATCCATCTAAATAATGATGTCTCGGGCTGAGCACTCTGCTCGGCCCACAAAGCCCGGAGAAATTGTAAAAACCGCGACGTTGGCAACGCAATAGTCATTCCAAAAAAAAAAAGTATAAAGCAAAGTCGCTTTCCGCGTCTGTCTGTATGTATGTATGTATGCTTATATCTTTAAAACTACTCAACGGATTTTGATGCGGTTTTTTTATAACACGCTTCATATATTAGAGAACCACTGATAATTTCAAGATTTCTAATGCGAAGTCGTAAATAAACATATTTTTTTGCGCTTGCATTGCAAACGTTGGCTGAACTCTAAGAGATAGAGCAAAATAATGTACTAAGTATTGTTTACCTTAAAAAGGTCTACAAAAAAGTTCGCGATGGTATATGTTTATCTCTTAGGGATAACTTACAATAACCAATTTTTATCCTTTACTTTTTACGAAAAATAATGGCTTATTTACGAAGCGATTTAAAGCAATACAACATTAATCCTTATCTAATTAAGTATCTTAAATAAATTTTACATTTAATATAGAACAATATAGTCTTTCACAGTATGTAAATTAAACGAATAGTTTCGGAGATATTACAGGTTTAAAATATAGGGACATCGCGGTTGCGGCGGTACCGGCTGGCCGCGGTGCGTGCGCTTCGTCGCGCACGCGCCTTTTTCATAGGACTGTAATTTACAGCGATCGCACGCATTTATCGGAGCTCCCTGGCGAGGAAAATAACAAACTTAATAAAAAAGTGCTTTTCAGCGGGACAATTTTTTATCTTAATTATTGTATTTACGTTCGTAATTTAATAATCCACACTAATATTACAAAGTTTGTATGCGAAAGGAACTCCGTCTGTCTGTCTGTTACCTTTTCACGCCTAAACCACCATACCGATTTTGCTGAAATTTGGTATGTAGATAGCTAGTATTCATGAGACGGACATAGGCATATTATATTTTGGAAATTCAACCCCAAAATGGGTTAAAAGGGGTGGCAAAGTATGTATGAGAAAAATATTTTTATTGCAAATTTTTGCATGAAACTTTGAATTAATGCTTTTTAGTACAAATGATGAAACATGTATTTCAGGATTTTTCGAAATTCACCCCAATTGGGGGTTAAAGGGGGTATCTAAATTTGTATGGGAAATTTAATTCTATTGAAATATTTTGCGTGACACTGAAATAATGCTCTGCAATACAAATTATGAGGTACATATCTAAGCGTATTTTGAAAATCAACCCCTATGTGGGTGAACGGGGTTGGCACAATTTGCATAGTAAAAATGTTCAACGGTAATTTTTACCATAAGTCCATAACAATGAACCACGTACATCAGTTTAGCATTAACGAAAAACACACAAAGAAATTATGATATATACATAGTAGCAAAATTGGTTAAAAATCCCTATATCCCTACTAATATTATAAATGCGAAAGTAACTCTGTCTGTCTGTTTGTTACGCTTTCACGCTTAAGCCAGTAAACCTCGTTGCGTAAAGTTAAAAAAAAAACGTTAAAAGTAAACAGTAAATTTTTGTTTGTTTTTTTGTTGCCCGGTCCCATATAATATAATAGAACCCAAGATCTCAAGAAGTCCGAAGTCCGAAGACGGACGGTTAGAACTCAGAGACGATACGTATATTTCTAAAATTTTGAAAAAAAAATCTGTTCGAGGTTTCCATAACTTGCTATACAGTTTAATTTAACAGGATTTGCCGAAGTGCAGATAAAACTGTAAACACAATAACGTAATCCTACTATTTATCTGTGGTGAAATTAGGAAAGAGAAAGTGTATGTTCAGTTTTGACGGCAAAATTGCTGAATTGATTTTAATATTCACAAAAAATAGATGAAACTTTGGATAGCGATATAGGCTACATTTTATCTGAAAATTTTAACGAGCAGTGTTGGAGAGCTAAATATCAAATTAGTAGACTACGCGGGCGAAGCCGCGGGTAACAGCTAGTATATAATAGTATTTTGACAATTAGGCTTAGTCCCCATACTGTTTCATATTTGTACTGTACCCCAGCAATGACAGCATAAATATAATTTGCTGTAAATGCATAAATATAATGTGCAGCAATATACCAGTAACAAATTTGATGTTTTCAACTTCACCCAGATAAACATGTAGGAAACAGTATATGATCACTTTTTTCATTTTCCATTTCACTAACACCGCAAGTTGATCGAAATGGCATCTATGATTTAAGCTAACTGTTTCTAATACTGTCTTCCGGTTTATATAGGACAGCTAACTTTACTTTCATCGCTTTAACTCGGCAACGCACCAGTTACAATCTTAGCGAATATATATAGCTTATATATTTCCTTATACATGGAAAGATCTATTTGTTTTTCTCCCTAATCAATTACCAATACAAATTGTTTTTAAATATAAATATTTTTTTAAACAACCATATCATAAGTGCGTAAGTAATTATCCGGAAAGTTTTAGATAAGTAAATCATATGGAGCAGAGCCGATATAAAATGACGTAATTAAATGTAGGTCGTTAACTACTTGAATAACAATTAGAGCGCAGTTAAATTGCCAAAATCCGAGTTCAATTTAATTATTACCCATCCTAGTAAACGAAAAAATAGAGGATTTTTTTCGATTTCCCTGATATTCCGACATCAGATCTAGAGTCCGTAGCAATTGGTCCCATTGCCAAAAGTACGCTCTTTCAAATAAAAAAAATATTTTGATGGAGAAATCGATTGCCATGAATAAAAGATATAGGAGACGAACACTTAACTTACTCCTTTCTCAAAGTCGGTTAAAAATAAACTGATATCAAAACTGGTTAGGTATTCATAACACAATTTGTAAATATTGAACATAAAATGGTAGCCCTAGACAAAAAACAGTGAAAAAATCCCATCAACTTTAGACAGCAAAGATGGTAAAGGTAGCCTTCCTTCAACAACAATCTAACCATCGTAACAGGAACACGATTATGACAACCACTGGTGTTATGAAGGCAGAAAAAGAAGGACGGTTGAAAAATTCAAAAGTTTGTTCAAAGTACTAAAAATATTTTAAAATATGTAATAATAAATGTATGTATGTAATAAATGTTAAATCGTTTTTATTTATCTTAAAACAGTTTAGTCTTAAAATTCAATTGTTATGGCAATAAAGGAATATAAAAATAGACCACAGATAAAATATAAGAAACACAATATGTGTCATCATACTAATCCGACAGATACCTACCCATTTGCGTAAAACAAGCGTCAATGTACACGCCGGAGTAGCATGTTAAGTACTTACATCATTGAGTATATTTCTCATGCAATTATCATCATAATAACATTATCGATAAAGTTTAAATTACCGAATCAAAGCAATAAATAGTTGATACAGAAAAACAATTTCTAAAGTGTTGACAATAAAGTTTAATATTTATGAAGATATGTAGTTATTGCATTAGCTACTAGTTCAAATGTCAACCCCGGGGGGTACTTTTCTTATACTATTTATGTAAGACAGATAATGACATATTTCATTACTGTGAAAATATTCCCTTGTTTTATTATTCTATTTCAATACATATTTCATCATGTCCTAGTTAAATATTAATTACTTCAAAATCAAAATAATACTTATTGAAGTTTTATTTTACTATTTATTACTTAATAAATATCTTAATATTTGTGTGGTTTGAATTATTACTATGTTTTATTATTTGAAAAGCAATATTTGAATTTCATGATTTAGTAACAGCGTTATTAATTTAAATCTCAATATACTTTTTTTTAAGTGAAAAGTCAGTGAATAAGCAAACAACTCTCCTGATTGTAAGACATAACTGTAGCCTATAGACACCACAGATGTTATAGGTGCGACACTATCCTGTGATCTATTGTGTCACATAGTGTATCAGTCCTATTGTGTACGCTACCCTTTAAATCGGAACGTGACAGTCTTTATGGCGGTAGGAATAGGTAAGGCGGTGGGTCCCTAATCGAACAAGTCGCAGCACAGCACTCTATCCACCAGTGGTCATGTTGGTATTGACCTATGTAACCTGCGCATGCTCGCCTCTTATGAGCTGCCTGGCAGGGAGGCAGATGGTCTATTGTACCCTCTGGACCCGGACCAATACAGGGAAATTATCCTATAAATAATCTACATTTTTCTTTTTTTAACTATAAATATATTTTATGGAAATTCATTAATATCACAAAACAGAATTAAATTTGTACGGACGTATAAATGCACTAGCTGTTTGCCCACGACTCTGTCACCTAATAATTACGATTATCAAACAAACTTTAATCCCCTACTCCCTAAAACAGAATAGCCTTCTTTTGAACTTGAATTTTTAGTTACATGAATATCAAATTTCAACGAAATCGGTTCAGCGGTTTAGCCGTGAAAGAGCAAGAGACAGATATAACATTAGTATGGTATGACTTTCGCATTTAGATATAACATTAGTATGGTATTCTGTAGTCTAGCGGTTTAGTTGTTGGACTTGACTAGGCCCCGGGTTCGAAGTCAGGCAACAAACAGAAAATTGGGTTTTTCCAATTTTCTAATAAAAAATGTTGTTCGGAATGGGATATATGCCCAGTTGGCAATAGGCTTGCCACCTATCACATTGTGGGACTTAGTGTCTTCGGCTAGTCGTAGGTACCCTGGTTGTACCTACGGGGATATGGGCGTGAAGATACTTAACATCGTAATGGTTCAAACAAAACTTAATAGTCAACAAACATTCCACCTACATTGAACAAAAGTCAATATTACGAATACAGAAACTGTTAACTAAATATACAAGAAACTGATAAAGAAATGGAAAATCCCGAATGTAAACATTTTAAAAACATGTTTAAATGCGTCATAGAAATAAAAATAATAACATGCCCGTAAAAAATAATAAATCCTTCGAAATGCGAAACGAGTTTATCAAAAGGTTTAATGCTTGTCAAAACCGACTACGAAAAAAGGAGGTTACATATTCGACTACATTTTTTTTGTGTACGTAAATCGATTTTTCAGTCATGAACTCGATTTAAAAATTCTTATTTTATTTGAAAACGCGTGCTTCTGAGATTGTCCCATTGGCACAAAGTCTAGATCTGATGATAAAATTCCAGGGAAATCGAAGAAAGTACTTAATTTTTAAGAAAATCCTCTAGTGGTTTATTGAAAACAAAGTCTGTTTTTCATAGTTGCACTAGAACATAATTCATTTTTAATGATATTAGAAGTCAACCAAGCAGACGGATTTCCTGATGGTAAGAAATTCAGGCCACCTAGACGCCACATGTAGTAATGGTACGTTACCCTCCGAACCGGAACACGTCAACGGCAAGCGCTGAAGTTATGGCGGCAGCAATAAGTATGGCTGTGATATCAATCCGAGCGAGTCGCTACAAAACTCTACCACCTAAGCAGAAGTCACATTGTCAGTGACGGTAAGCCTATCCTCACCTTTTACGAGCTACCTGGGCAGGAAGGTAGACTTTACTAGAACTGTACTAGACTAGCAGCAGAGTCAATCTAAATTCTTATACCCTTGTTAACCCCATATTTAAAAACCGTTAATATTTTAAATGTTTATGTTATAATGATCTCATATGTGAAGATATTATTATTATTATTATATGAAGTTGACATTATAGTCTTTATTATTTACGCGGTAATACAGACAACGATATCAATTAAGGTCTAGCGATCCGACGTCGGACTTGACTTCTAAAGGTCGCGGGTGCGTTTCCCGGATCGGGCAACAAAAAAAATGGAAAACGTTTATTTTCAATTTTCTAATAAAAATAACGTCACCTGGGATTGGATATGTGCCCGGTTAGCGAGAACTTGCCATCTTGCACATTGTGGGACTTAGTGTCTTTGGCTAGTTGTGGGTGTCCTGGTTGTGCTTCTGCTTACCCCTTCGGGATATGGGCGTGAATATACTCTACTTCACTTTTTAAGCCGAGGAGTACTTAGTCCATGTTTATCAATAAGGTATTAAGATTTTATTTACAAAGAATGCAGATATCTCGATGTTCTTATCTTCAGTGAATAGCTAATACCATTTAAGACCAGAATATGTGTTTATTTATAACATATCAAATCTGAAAGTACTAAACAGATTTTAGTAATTCTTTCACCGTCAGAAAAATATATTAACCAGAATAACATAAGTACTAGACTGTATTTCGTTTAGTTTATTAGACGTGAAGTAACTGCTCACAAAACTACAAATTTTAATAAAAATAGACAACAATGATAATATAATTTGCTAATTTGAGTTTTTTGTTTTTGACTCCTATTCTGCTATGCAAATGCAAACTTTCCCCGTGTTGGTCCGGGCTCCTTTGTAGAATAGACCATCTGCCTTCCTTGCCAGGCAGCTCGTAAAAAGCGAGCATAGGCTTACCATCACTAACACCGTGACATCCGACTAGGTGGTAGAGTTTGGCAGCGACTCTGCCGGATTGGTACCACCGCCTTACCTATTCCTGCCGCCATAACGTCATGACGTGTTCCGGTTCGGACGGTAAGGTAGCCGGTAAACTTACTTATACTCGAGGCCTAACATCCCGACCTCAGGTTGACAACGCACCATTACCACTTTTGGTGTCTCTAGGCGATGTGAATTTCTTATTAACAGGAAATTCATCTGCTTGTTTGCCTTCCTATAGCATAAAAAAAACTTAATTAACTAATTGGAAATGCTAACGCCCATATCACATACTAAAAAACTTTAAATTAGGTAAATAGGTTTAAGACCAGAATAATTATGCTGCTTAATGGTGATGATTGTGCTGTTCACAAACTAAACTTATTTTAGAAGCAGGTTGCTTTTTCAAGTGAAGCAAGAACCAAAGAGATGAAACAATTTAAACATGTCAGATTAGTCCGAAAATGTCAAATTGTGATGTTTTTAATCAACGTTTTATGAGTGATAGAATAAACGTCTGAAGAAATTTCATGTACCTACATACTAATCTGACAGCACTAAAAGTGTTTTCTCTCTTTCTATTACTTTGGTTGAAAGAAGATAGCGGTAACTTAAAATTAGTGAGTGCGCAACAAAATTACCACCAATATTAAAAAGAATAAGTTTGTTTGTTACACTCTCACGCAAAAACTGCTTAATCAATCATCATGAAACTTTGCACACATATTCTTGGAGGTATAAAAAGTATCATAGGATACTTAGGTAATTTACGGTAGATAGGGATAAATAAATTTATATTCTAAAAATTATTTGTATTAATAAATAATCATGTAATCAATACAATAAATATTGTGTAAATAGTAAGTAAATGATTAAAATATTTAATTTGATTAATACCTAACTATTAACAAATCTGCACACCACAAGTTGGTAGAATATGTAGAAACACCTTAATAATTTTGTATCATCTTTGTAACACTCATATTCCGCAAATAAATATTTTTTCTTTCTTTCTTTTCTTTTCTTTTATTACTTAAGGCAAGGGTAAAATCTAGTTATTAATCTATCGGATACATGAATCCCTTACATAGTAACGGCACACTAAAACACTGATTAGTTTGAGTATGAACAGAATCAAACTAGAAATGGGGTTCACTCGCAAACGACCGGCAGCTTGCTCTCTAGATAACCCAATGACCCCGTTCTCGTGGAGGCGTGCCGCTGTTTATCAACATGCTAGTACTTATCATCTTTTGTTCCTTCCACATCTTATTCATCTTTACAGCCTCGGATACATTTCAACTAATTAGGAAAATCACAAAATTATCGTCTTTGTGGTCTAGCGGTCCAGGTGTTGGATTTGACTGCATGAGGTCCCGGGTTAGATTCCCGGGTCGGGCAACAAAAATACCAAAAAATATTATTTTTTCCTATTTTTTAATAAAAAAAAATGTTGCTCGGGATTGGATATGTGCCCGGTTGGCGATAGGCTTGCCACCTATAACATTGTGGGACTTAGTGTCTTCGGCTAGTTGTGGGTGCCCTGTTTGTGTCTCTGCCTACCTTTTCGCGGAAACAGGCGTGAAGATATTTACTTACTTACTTTTTTTACAAAATTTACTTGCCTGAATATTTAGGTATTAAGTCGGAACTCAGTAAGACGGACATACCCATTGGCAAGTTTGCAGATATGTCCGCCGGACACTAGCAAACATTAAAAAGACCTACAGTAGCAAGTTCTAGAAATATCTGCAGCCTTGGCCGCGGGATTTTCGACTGGTGAATTATTTAATTTACAAATTACTTAGCAATATAAATATATTCTACAATATTGTTGGTTGAAAATATCTAAAAACTCATACTTACAAAATACTTGTACTACTAAAGTCTATGTCTGTATGAACATACAAAAATGCAGAAATCTGAACTCTATACAATAGTTTATAGTACAAAGACAATTCTTTTGTAATCAATACTACAATGTATACATATAATATGACTTTTATAGGATCTTTCACAGTACACAGACTTTTGAAATCAATACTAGTGGATCAGATATCTACTATGCAGTTTGTACTTCCATACAATTCTGTTTATAATACAATGCACAATAATATACACGCGAAAATCTGTATCTCTCCTAAACGGCTAACCACTGGACCGATTTCGATAAACTTTGCACTGGTGGTAATTTCCTTGCTGCAACTCGTCCGGGTAGGGATCCATCGCCTTACCTATTCCTGCCCCCTAATAACAGATTTATGTATCGGTTCGGAGGGACCCGGCAGACTGGCAACAATGAGAGGCATATCTATGGTAATAAGAGGTTCAATCTTGAAGACTTAAAATATATGGTGCTAGATTATCTATGTGTTAAGTCACAACACTTATGTATTAAGTCTCAATAATTGTCACTTCATAGTCATTTAAACTAATATTTGAATAGTTATTACACTTCCTTTGCCCAGTTCCTACTAGTATGGTAGTAGTTTGTAAGATTAGTAACATTGCTAACAACGGTTGCTCGTTTACGACACTTACGAACATTTTTAAAAATATGAGTAACGCTCCGTTACTTTTGAAATACGAATGGTCAAACTCACTTATTACCTACGTTTCATTGATTATAGAAACTGGGGAGTTTTGGCGCCATCGAGAGAAAAGATGGTCGAAGTTTTTTCATAATTATTGAATTTCGTGTTGATTTCGAGTGAAATTAGTCAATTTTGGTGGCATTTTGTACAATTTTGTTCAGTGAAAGTGCACAAATAAAATAATCATGAAGAAATTAGCGTAACGTGTAATTCCTCGTTGTCGCCAAATCTCATTACAAGAGCTTGTGTAATGAGGCCACCGCTTTACCAAAGCGCCTGACTTGACTTACTGACGACTTATGACGGATGACTAATTCTATTTTAAGAAAATTGATAAAAAATTCGATGCAAATTTCTACTTGACTAATGGCAAAATACTAACGTGACGGCCAAAACCTAAAAGAAAGAAAGAAACTAGGAAAATTGACATTTACTTACTAGCGCCGCCTAGCGGAGAACAATGGCCCCATTGGCTTAACACCTTGGCCGATGGAATAAGGACAGACCTATAATATCTAAAAAGTATCTTCACGACCATATCCCCGAAGAGGTAGGCAGAGGCACAACTACGGCACCCACGAGCAGCCGAAGAGACTAAGTACCACAATGTGATAGGTGGCAAGCCTTTCGCCAACCAGGCACATATCCGATCCCGAGCAATGTTTTTTAATAGAAAATTGGGAAAACCCAATTTTCTTTTTGTTGCCCGACCCGGGATTCGAACCCGGGACCACAGATAGTCCAGTCCAACAACTGAACCTAGACCACAGAGGCGACTATGTAACAATATACATGGTTTCTATAAGCCACAGGACAGCCATCAGGAGAACCGTTTACTTGTTCGCTGACATCTAACATAAAAAAATAACACAAGTGACTTTGCTGCAAACATAATACAAGTACTGACGTAACAGTGCTACAAATAATAATGTATTGAGGCCAGTTCAACATATATAAACAAATGTCCTCGTGATAATGCACTTGTTTTTAAGTACTATATATAGGACCTAAGATATTGCGGTAGATATATGACGCAAAAGGTAAACTAGTACTTATGCTAAATAATAGTAGTATCTACACAATGACATACAAGTGTGCAAAGTTATTATTAGATTGATACAGATTCATGCGGCTTAAAAACAATCTTGCTGTTTATGTGTGTTGTCTCCACAGAATAAGCTAGTTCCTAATAAAGCATACGTACATACATATAAACATAGTACATTTCTTCACGCCAAATTCATTACAAAGTAGGCAGATTGACGTGTGCCGAATATCAAGATCCTAGCATAAAGCATAGTTGTCTACTATAAACTTCCCGAGCTTATCAAAGACCTACTTTGAAAAAATATGAAATTTAAATTTTTAAAATTGACTGTAGAATACCTGGTACATAAAGATACTCAGGATTAGTTTCTCTTTATGCCTATCTTTTAGATACACGCAAACGATAATTAATAAATGGAAAAAGAAAATCTTGCTACGCTACTTTGGCCGTATTTTCTCATGAGAGGCCGCATTGGGATCTGGTGGTAGATTATAGAATTATATAGATATGGCATAAGTACCGACTGCTTAGTCTGTGCAAAAGAAATAACTTTGTCCTATTATAGTTTAAAAGTAATAGCTTGTATTAGTAAATTCTATAGTGGGATTGGTGGAATGTCACTATACATTTATTTGTATAATAGAAACACAATGTATTTATAATGTAAAAAAGTAATATGTAGGTATCTAATACGACTGAGAGACAGAACTCACGGAGCGATTTTAATCCGCGCCCGCGGCGGTCGCGGTTCTGCGGTTTTATTTTAAAATTCACGAGACCGGTAATTTTTGCGGTCCCGCAGCGGCCGCGGTTGAAATTATAGCCCGCAAACTTGTCGGTTGACGATCGTGCGGCCGGCGGTTGCAGTTAAATAATCAGTACAAATAGTACAAAATGGTCGCCCGTCAAGCGACCACAGAGCGCGCGGTTGCAACCCGCCGAGGCTGCGGGAGATCGCCGCCCGCACGACTCAACGCTCCATGCCCCCGTGGGAACCGCAGACAACCGCGGCTGCTGCGCTTGAAAATCGCGTCGTGAAATGTGATCTTAATTTTTGCATTTATATCTACATTTTACAGAACCTGCGGACCCGCAACCGCCGCGGTCGCGACTAAAAACCGCACCATGAGTTCTTAGCGTGAAGTAGTACTCACCATTAAAGAAGAATTTAAGTCTATTTGCATAAACGTTGGATTTAGGAATACCGAGGGTATCTGCTACTGGTTCGATGAGGCTTCTGAAGCCGCCGGAAACTAAATAAACCCTTACACCTCTTTCTTGTAATGCTTTTACTAATTGCCTGAAATAAAACATATAAAACATTTAGGTATAATTTCTAAGTTCTTGATATATATTTAGTTTATACAAAATAATTAGGCGCAGTAAAACTGCAAATACCGACTACAACTATTTAATTTTTCAGTCTCGTTTTAGTAGAGTCCTGTACTAGGTCGAACAGTCCTGCAACGACTCGCCCGGACATACAGGCACCCCGGCTTTACCTATTCCTTCCGCAAAATGACAATGTTCGTCATTGTCGTGTTTCGGTTGGAGGGTAGGGTAGCCGGTTTACTTACTTACGCAGGAGGCTGACCATCCTAGCCTCAGGTTGACAACGCACCGTTACCACATTTGTTGTCTATAGGCGACGGCATTTCTTACCATCAGGAAATCCGTCTGCTAGTTGTCTCCCTATAACATAAAAAAAAGATTACTACTTTTTCGAATAGCAAATTGTTCCGAAATGATCCAACATAAATTTTATCAAAATCCTACTAGAAATTTTTGATGATCAATCATGATGCCGTCAAGATAAATTATAGACATTATTAAATTAGGTAAAACTCAAAAACCACTAGTTGGATAATAATAAAATATATGGGACCACCTCGAAATCATGACCTGTATTTAAAAAAAAGCGGTTGGCTTTTGACGGAGTAATCGGATAACAATTAAAAAATATACAGCCGAATTGAGTACCTCCTTTTTTTGGAGTCGGTTAAAAAGAGTAATAATAATTGTTCTATTTATTATGTTAAAGAAACAAAAAACTTATGATTTGACTATGAAAATTAGTACACGCTTAAAGCGCTGAATTCACAGACGGACTTGCCCGCGGGCACCTGTCCACGAAACCTTGCTGCTGTAGCAAGGCAAGTCTGACTGTGATGGTACTGTACATTGCTTAAACTAGACATAACACATTCCTATAGGATGGTTCTGTAACAGTCCGAGTTCCCCGCCTAACACAAAAACCATCTTTAATCTCTGGTCAGAGACAAGCAATTATTAGGTAATGAACAAACATATCTAGGTATATCTCTTTGACGACGATCTATAATCATCTTTTAATTTTGTTTTCTTTTTTTTATAAAGTGTTACATATAAATTTGGAACGTTATCTTTTAAAACAACTTTGAAAGAGGAGGTTATACGTTCAACTCCTATATTTTTTATGAATGTTTATTGGTATCTCTATTATAATTTGTAAACCGATTTTAAAAATAGTTTTTTTTTATTGAAAAGAGTATTAGCATTTTTCTGTTTTTTATTTTTGGTGAAATAGTGATATATTTAAATTTGAAACATTCGGTTAGAAAGATAGTGGTTATACGTTCGACTCCTATATTTTTATTGGTATCTTCATTATTTGTGAACCGATTTCATAAATTATATTTTTCGTTTGAAAGAGTACTTCTGAGCCACCAAATCTGGCTATAGAATCCATGAAATAAAGGAAAACACTTAACTTTGATGATTTGATGATTATATATATATATATTTATGATTAAGCCAACCGGTTTCGCTATACAAGCATCATCAGGGCTATATAACAACTCTGAGTTGAGTAAATAAATAAAAAAATATTAAAATATATTGTGGAAAGTACAAGTGTTTCTAAATAAATTGCATCGAGAATGAAATTCCACCAAGCACCGACGGTAAGAAGTATAGAATCTAACTGCGCTTAAATTATGAACAAAATTTGACCAAAAATGGTGCAGTGATTTGTGGTTATGATGTACGAAAACCAGATCAAAAATGTCGTAGAGTTTTTTGGTAGTAACGTGTGAGAACTAGACAGGCAAGAACTAAACAAAGGTGGTTTCCGAAGCGAAGTTATCTTAACAGACTATCTTTCATGTTGAAACAAAGCACTTTCACAACTTCACAATAAATATAAACAAATTAATCTCTCGCCAAAACAACAATCGTGAACGCAGCGTGTCAAGAACGTGAAATAGCGATAAAAAAATACAATGATGTAACTATTTGGTCAAGAAAATGAATTGCAAAAGTTGGCCTGAACACGAAGTAAATGTCTCGAATGTTTTTCTCCACATATCTAAACAGTTTCGAATCATTGACATGGTTAACACTCCAAGATTAGATAAAATACGCTCTAATTGTATCTTCCGATGGCGATAGCGTGAATGTAAAATTGATACGCAACGCAATTGATAATCCTTGGTCTGTATTTTCCTACTACTTAAAGAAGGTAAACATCAGGGTCGTCGCATACTGATGTAGGTCTCGATACTTAATTATTTTAATAGATTTTATTAATTTAGTAGACTAACTATTCAGTAAGTACAGTTATAATCAAACACCTACAGTTAGTCATTGGGGTCATTATCTACAAATATAAAAATCAACGCCACTTTTCGTTGTAATTTTATAATTTAAGAACGGGCTCACCTATCTAAACTAAACGTTAAGGCTTTGTTCGGACTATTTAGTAGATGGTTAATGTGAAGTTTGCATAAAATGGGTCGAGCGGTTCTTCATTTATCACAATTTTTTGTAACAAATGAATTCAATAAATGGCGGATAGTTATGTTAATGGGTATTTTTTTTTGTTGTTTTGTTATATTATGTCATTCATTAATGCGGTCACATTATAGTGGTCATATACATAGCGAAGCACGTACCGGGCCGCTAGTAGGCTATATTTTGCATGTTAACTATTGCGAAGTAGGTATACAGCTTTATATGTTTTAATTAAGATCGTTGTAAAAACTACCCTCCTCCATACCAAAATTCAATTTAACGTCAGTGCTCGCCAACGTCATATTGGCTGGTAGAGGCATCTCGTAATTCTTACTATTATGATATCACAAGAGACGTAACCACTTTAATATAATATACAATAGTTCAACTCGGCTCTGTTTTTGAATTAAATACCTACATACTTGCATTTTGCGGTGCGTCTACACGAGATAGAGCTACGCGCCTTCAGTGTTATAACGACATCTGCCTATTTCAATTTCTTTCTAAATGTGTGATCGTAAGTATTGTGTTTTTTTTTAAACAAATAAAAATCATAAAATAAATAGTAAGTGCACAATAAAAATGCATGTAGTGTCCTACCTCCTATGCTTAACTGCTCAAGCGATGCTCAAAAACAACACAATATAATCTATTATTGTTATTTACCGTATTAAACAAATAATTGGACTTATTTAACCAAAATTACATTCACAAATAACACGCTTACTTATGGGTTACAAAATAAAACAAAAACACTATTACATCGTCTGTTCGTCACTGCGGCGCAACCGCGAATGATAGCATACCGAGTGCATACCGAACCCGAGACATGTAGGTATAAACGCTTGTCTGTTTTTATGAAGACAGAATACTGTAGTTTACATTACCATGACATCAAATTTTCGTTGGAAAATATTTTAGACATGGTAAGTAAGGCATGCAGTTCAGTAAAATGCATTTCTTGCAGTCGGTGTTGCTATTCTATTAGTTGAATAGCAAAATCTAGCTAATTATGATGAATGAATTTAGTAAACACTTAAAAAAAGAAAGAATAAGAAAAGAAAGAAGAAGAAAGATGAAAGAGGGTGTAATATTATGTAAATTTTGGTGCATAATAAAATGTGTTCATTCAATCATTCATTCATTCAAAAGAGTGTACTTACGATACTCCTGGTGTAAGATGAACTGGGAACGTGTGTAGGAATTCTCTGATTTGACTAACACTGGGCCTAATTATATCTAACCTCTTCTTTAAAGCCTCTTGAAACGTCATACTCCCGCCCATTGCTTCCGCCGTCCTGCAAAATATGACTTATTAAGGCGTATCCTGCAAAACCTTTTTTTTTAAAAAAAACTTGGGGAAAAAATATTAGGTATTACTAATACATTCGCATTCCCCGTGTTGGTCTGGGCTCCTTTGTAGAGTAGACCATCTGCCTTCCTGTCAGACAGCTCGTAAAAGGTGAGCATAGGCTTACCGTCAACAACACCGTGACATCTCATTGTCATTAGGTAGTAGAGTTACGCAGCAACTCGCCCGGATTGGTACCCCGCCATACCTATTCCTGCCGCGTTAACGTCATGACGTGTTCCGATTCGGAGGGTAAGGTAGCCGGTAAACTTACATTTGCTCGAGGCCTAACATCCCGGCCTCTGGTTGGCAACGCACCATTACCACCTTTGGTGTCTCTAGGCGGCGTGAATTTCTTACCATCAGGAAATCCGCCTGCTTGTTTGAAAAAATAAAACAATTTTCAATTTCCTAAGTCAAAATCTCATAAGTGTAAGAGAGGTCCATCAGCTTTTTTATGTGAGACAAGTTTATGTGAGAAATTGTATGTAAGAGTTCAGTTCGAAAAAACACACGCTTTTCCTGGTATTAAACGAAAACTGTAGCCTATAGACAATATAGAAAAAGTATCTTCACGCCCACATCCCCGAAGAGGTAGGCAGAGGCACAACCAGGGTACCCACGACTAGCCGAAGATACTAAGTCCCACAATGTGATAGGTGGCAAGCCTATCGCCAACCGGGCACATATCCTATCCCGAGCAACATTTTTTTTATTAGAAAAGTGGAAAAACCCAATTTTCTTTTGTTGCCCGACCCGGGATTCGAACCCAGGACCTCATGCAGTCAAGTCCAACAACTGAACCGCTAGACCACAGAGGCGATAATAGACAAGATAGAACAGAATAGAATATATTTTTATTCATATTCACCTTACAAGAGGCACTTGTGACGAGTCTATATAATACCAAAGCTACCACCGGATCGGAACGCGGCCACACACTGAGAAGATGTGACAGGTGCGTCGCTGTTCTGGGTTGTCGTAAACCGGGTAGGCTAAGTAAGGCGGTGGATCCCTGCCCGGGAATTGCTGCACAGCATTCTACCACCAGTGGCTTTGTAGGTAATTATCTATTTATTAACCTATGCACGCCTCTTACGAGCTAAATGGCTGAGGCAGTTGGCCTATTCTATTTAAGGGACTCGGACGAACATGAGCATTATATAAACACTACATAGTTTAAACCAAAGTCGCTTCCTCTGTCCCTATGTCCCTTTGTACGAGTATGCATAAATCTTTAAAATTATGCAACGTAATTTGATGAGGTTTTTTTTAATAGATAAAGTGATGAAGAGAATGTATATTTCATAACCGTGCGAAGACGGGGCGGGCCGCTAGTGTAATACAAGTTAAAACTGTGGTAGTCCACAATAGTGTAAGTAATAATCAATGACAAAAGTATTCCGTTTGAACAATTTCCGAAACGCAATTATATTGTTATAGCTCACAGAATGTGCACAATTATTTGCTAATCATGATAACGGAACTGATAACGCTGTCAATAACAGGATTAACAATCTTTCAAGGTATTAAGATTGATTTGTCCTATTGCATAACTATCAAATGTGACTTCTAGAAAAACAAACAATTTTACCGCCATAGATAAAAAAAATAACTATCACTAAGTGCTCTATCGCTTTATAAAAGAATTTAAAAAAGGAGGAGTTTATAATATGTTCGATATCTATGTTTTTATGTTTGTTTAAAATTAATTTTTTTTTTATGTATTTATGTTTTTATGAATTTTTTTTTATATATTTTTTTATGATGAGGGGGCCACTTCACCAGTCTATATCAGGTGATAGAATCCCAGGGAAATCGAGGAAGATACTTAATTTTTATAACCCGGCCTCAGATTGGCCTAGAGACATCAAAGGTGGTGCGCCCTTTGATGTCTCTAGGTGGCGTAAATTTCTTACCATCAGAAATTCCATCTGCTTGTTTGCCTTCTAATATCATAAAAAATATACATTTAAGTACTTACATGACAATTATTGAAATCAAAGTCAGTTTTTTTGCAGTCTTACTAACGCTTAAACTAAATTTTAACGACACAGAACTTAATTCACTAAAGTTATATATATATATATGAATATTAATCAGATATTTTACTATAATATTTAAAAACGTTACTTTGTATTACAAGGTCCTTTGATGGCAAGCAATAAATCAACAAGAACAAGTGCTTTATTTTTTTTATACTTTTCATCGTCCGCACTTGGTGTGATTATTATAATTAATAAATAAAGCTCGTAATTTCCATAATTTACTATCAATGTTTTTCAGCCAACCGAATTCGCTATTTAAGCATCTACAATGTAGCATTAACTCGAGTTGTAACCTTATATTTATAAGCATCTTCACACCTATATCCCCGAAGTGGTAAGCAGAGACACAACCTGATTAATAATAATAATATTGGTAGAGTTTTAAAAATATCCATCAACTATCGTTTTAAACATACAACAAAACAGAGAAGACATATCATCTATCGGCCAATATTAATAATCAATCCTAATCCAAAACTTGTTGTCCAAGATTGATATTTTGATCCATTTTTATGTTATCGCTTGCCAATAACATATCTGTGGACAGAATAAGTATGGTAATTAGGTATAGGATAGGCCAGCGGATACGCAGCTATCTAGATTGCTGGAAATCCATCTTTAGAGAAACATTATTAACATTGGCCGTATGAATGACACATTAGTATCTTACGATAGATAAGGCTTCCAAAAGTACAAATCCTTTTTAGTGCAAAGATATGTAATCTTTTTTAAAAAAACATGTTGTCAGGGGCAAAACAAATTGTAAACATGTTTGTCATCTATTACAATTATCGCGGCTAACAAAAGGCGGTAGATTTATAAGGATGTAAACATATTATTTTGCTTTTAGTATATTACGCAGGCATTTTTGAGCTATAACGATAAAAATGTTTTTACTGACACAATTTCCTTGACTGTTGTTTATACACATTGTTTAATATTTAACCTAACGATAGTAAAAAGATAAAACTGTTAAATTTGAATCATCATCATCATCATCATCAGCCGGAGGACGTCCACTGCTGGACATAGGCCTCCCCCAAAGAGCGCCACAAGTCACGGTCACCGGCCGCTTGTTTCCAGCGACTCCCCGCGACTTTGACCAGGTCATCAGTCAACCGGATGGGAGGTCGTCCAACACTACGCCCTCCAGTGCGGGGCCGCCACTCGAGAACCTTTCTTCCCCAGCGGTTATCGGGTCTGCGAGCAATGTGGCCTGCCCATTGCCACTTCAACTTGCTAACTCTCTGAGCTATGCCGGTATTTCGTTCTCTTGCAGATCACCGAATTACGAATCATATCTCGCAGAGAAACACCGAGCATAGCTCTCTCCATAGCACGCTGAGTGACTCTGAGCTTATTTAAGATGCCCACATTTAACGGCCAAGTCTCAGTTCCATATGTCATCACTGGTAACACACACTGGTCGAAGACTTTCGGCTTTAGGCTCTGCGGTAATTTGGATAAAAAAAATACCCTTTAGCTTCCCGAACGCTGCCCATCCGAGTTGGATGAATAATTAACAAAAATATGAACCTTTTCTTAATCAATGATACTGATATTTTTTTAATTAATTAAAGCTAAAGCTTAAATGTAGCTAAAGCTACTCGTGCTTTGGCTACATTAAATTCACAGGAAAGGAAAATATTTTTAAGTAGTTAGTAACTTTTGAGATTTTGAGGCAACCTTGGCCTCAAAGGTTTTCAATCAGGTACGACGTATTTACATTACTCTTCATTAACACAGGGGTTTTTTTTACGAATGAGAAGTTTTCTTAAAAAAATATTAGTTTATTGTTATAAATTGAAATTTATTTCACTAAGCTTATAATTACGGTATATAATGCAAAACTTCACACTTCACCACTGTGCCAAGTATGGCCAAGTAAAATAATGGCCCCATAACAATAAAAATATTAGTGAAAGAATCATTCGGCTGTTTAAAAACTCTCCAAGACATCGTATCTTTAAAAACAAATTTTTGGATTTACTCAAAAACCGCACCGGAAGACTTGTGGACCCGGTGGACTGATGATCTGGTCAAAGTCGCGGGGAGTCGCTGGTTACGAGCGGCTGGTGACCGTGATGATGATGATGACTCCAAAACTCTCTATACTAATTGTAGTTGCATAAGACGTCACGTTCGAGCAATTCACAAGCTTTATTAGAAGTTACGTTAATGGGAGTAGTTTCATAACAGTTAATTTATAACTACTTTAACATCTTAACTAAACTGCAATCTTTGAAAATACTACTACGACACTATTAAATACAAATTAACATAACAATATAATTCTGCAACTTGTAAATTTGTATATCGATATAATAGTGATGTGAAAGTGAGTTAATTGTAAAAACAATACTTACTTAGGTGGTAGAGTTTCGCAGCGACTCGCCCGGATTAGTACCACCGCCTTACCTATTCCTGTCGCCATAACGTCAATGCCTGCTGTTGATGTGTTCCGTTTGAAAGGGGAAAGGTAGCCGGTAAATTGACTTTTGCTCAAGGCCTTACATCCCGGCCTCAGGTTGGCAACGCACCATTAACACCTTTGGTGTCTCTAGGCGACGTGAATTTTTTACCATCAGGAAATCCGTCTGCTTGTTTGCCTTCCAATATTATAAAAGAAAACTTACAATCGTTTGACTTCATCCCCTTTGCCACAAAACTTCGCGAGCTCATCGATACCCTCATCTTGGATCACCGTCGAGTCCACATCGAAGCAGACACAGTCAGCTGTGCGAAACAACTCTCGGATACTTTCCTGTGGTGTCATGACACCAATCGAGACGAGAGACAGTGTCTTTAGAATATTGCTCTTCAAACTGTAAAGAAGAAAAAAAAGTTTTTTTTATTTTTATTTATCCTAACAGCTGTTACATTCCTACTGTATAAGTAAATGATATAGGTACTCGACAGTTCATGCAAAATCATATTAATACTATATCAATATATAGATATAACAATTTTGTAACAGTATAATTTGTTTGGAAAAAAAACATTTTTTTTTGGTAAAACACCTAAGTACTTAGGCACATGTTTATCCGTCTCTGTTTCCTACGGAAACTGTAAATGCCTTATTAATAACATAACTAAAGTAAACTAAGGTTTAAGTTTATAATATAGTCTTTATTACAGATTGAAAAAGACGACAACTTCAACATAACCTTGGAGACCTTTTGTATATAACAATTAATTAAACTGCAAGAGATCCAGATTAAATTTACACTTTTCATATTTTAAGATGGAGGACAAGCAGACGGATCTTCTAAGGGTGATTGATCTTAATAATAACTGACTATTCAAGACTATTATTAAATAGCTCTTTTCGAAGATAAAACATAAGAGTCACGTTAATACAATCGTGCGCAAACCGTTAGTGCAAAGGCCACAATATAAAAAAGGAGTTTCACGTCTCGAGTAGATCTATCTAGAATCGTCAATTCCAGGCCTTACGGTATTATTAGCAATCACAATAAAAATATAACAAATACTGATTATAATCATAATTATAAATCAAGTTATTCTTATAGTAAGTATTGTAATAATAATAACTATGTTTTGGGAAAGCATTTCCCAAATGCATGCGTAAATCAAACAATTTTAAAATCTTATATAAACTTCAAAATACATATAAAACATATTTAATAAATATTCTCTGTAATCACAAGGATCTTAGCATACGCTTCAAAGACATGTTTCATATCTACAATGACATCGATGATTAAATAATACAGAATGAATGAATATAAATCTTACTGTTCGAGAACTATCTTTATAGATATCAATGATAGTTTTAAATTAATACAAAAAAATGGTTCCGTTAGTATTACTGACTAAAGGCAAGTAAAAAATTTTATAGTAAGTTACTTTAGATTTTGTTTTAAACTTTAAAACTGTTAGTAGAAAATACGAAACGAAATATTATAATTATCATTAGTCACCAAAAGTAAGCAAAAAAAAAGTTTTAAAGTAAGTTTGATATTGTTTTAAAACCAGTTACAAAAGTACAAAATATTCCAAATTCAAAAACAGGTTTTTAAAACCAGTTTCTTGAAATCTACTTGCCTGTCTTACACAACCTTCGTATATTGAAATTTCGTAACATAAAATACGTTATAGCAACAAGTCCTTTAATTCACAATAGAGCGGTTGAACTTGGACACTCATAGATATAATGGTCCATTTCCCATTTATAGGGATAATTACGCGACCGCAAGCTTTATTATTTATGCGTTTTAATTATCCTTTTATCCTCATGATGACCTGGTTATTTTATGAGTTACATCAAAATGTAGGTACTATTCTAACAAGTTTTATTATGAACATGCTTTGCTAATCAATAGATATTAGTATGTATTTTTTTAAATTACATTTTGAGAATATTGGCAAAAATTACCCTTCATACAATTTTAGTACTAACATCTTACAAAATATATAAGTAAATGTTATTTTTCATGCACCTTATCATTATTAAGGACTTATTAAAATACCTGTACAAGGCCATTTTATATCTTCTTTAAATTAAAAAAAGAATACGGAGACGCACGTTACGGACGATGGTTATCTTTCGAGTAAAGCAAAGTTAAATGAAACCCACTTGACCGGAAACTATCACGAACACGCCTTCGATGAATGTGATATCATATAGATATAGTACAGCGGACTTGCCCAACTATCGCTTTATATACAACACGCCACAGAGATAAGAATTGTGATGCGAGCTACAAAACTTCTGTCTGAGAGCTACGTACTATGAATGACGTCACAACGTCATCTTCACTTAAAGAAGTACGGTTAGACAAAAGTAGAATCTGAAGTAGGGGCGATGAACCAGCAGCTATCTCGCTCACTCGCGATAGAAGAGTAAGGAATATTTGTGGAAAAACATGTTTTTGATTGAAAGACATGATTTGCGCTCAAATCAACTGGCGCCGGCGAGTGCAAAATTACCTTATCATCTATCTACACCTTCTACGTAGTTGTTTAATGATATGATATAATTTAAATAAAACAATACAAATTAATAAAATTTATGCTTGTATCTATGTAAAACAACTTCCAATCTGTCTTTTACATTTTTTAAATATATTTATGAAGTAAAAATTAATCAAGTACCTATAGTAAATTTTATCCAATCAATATCATTTTCTCTATAGGTCTAAGTTAAGAAATACCAGTCATTTATAAAATAAAATCTCATTAAAATACATTACAAGAAAACTCAAATCTGTTTGCAATCATTAATAGCGTTTACAAAATATAGAGCAAATACGTAGTGTGTATCTAACATTTAACAACAGATTTTGTAACGTTAAATTTGAAACATTTAAAAAAACGGGATCTACACAAATTTGTGAAATTCACTTCTATAAGCATAAAATTTCTAGAATTAGATATATCACTATATTACAATGTTTCGAATTTTGCTCAAATTATTAAACACAAATTGCCTTAATCCAAATAAAATTATTTAAGTTGCAATTTTCGCCAAAAAATATATGGCGTGATAAAACAGAATAACAGTGCGCTATGAATGAATTGGACTTGCCGGAAGCTAAGGACCCCCAAATATATCCAGTCCCACACAACACACACACACACACCAATAAACTGTTTTATTAGCACCAACAATACACACACTATTAAAAAGTTAGGTTACATTTATACATTTTTTGGTGGAGAATTGCAAAATAAATAATTTTATTTGGATTTAAATATGGATTTCCGCAAAGTAACGCCTTCTTCTATCAATTTACAAATTGTCTGTCCTAATGAAAATGTATATGTAATGTATAAAGCCGTTTAAATTACATAAAAATAATATATTTGCGAAAGTGTTTTCAAGTGAAAGCAAAATAGATAATCGTACAAAATAAATCCACCACATTGTAGTATATAAAACTAGCACTAATTTGGTTTATTGTTTGTCGAAAATAATAAAGAAACACCTATTGCATATATGTATTAAAACAACAAAGTTAAAATAAATATAGTTGTTACATAAATCTCAACAGTTTGTTATATAAATATCTAAACTTTATTTTATTTTATTACTAGCTGTACCGGCGAACTTTTATCCACCCGTTCAGTTTGTAAGGGGAAATATAAAGTATTGTTTTTCCCATCTTCTCTGTAACTTTCCCGGTTTTTTTCTTCATAAGAACCTTCTTCTGACAATAACTAATACAACAAAAAAATAATTAGCCAAATCGGTTGAGTCTTTCGAGAGTTATGCGCTTACCAACACATTTAGCAATTCATTTTTATATTAATATAGATTATATCGGTGAAGGGCGAGTTAACACTTATTTTGAATTAGGTTAAAATATGAAGGTAGAAATTTCCAATTCATATTAATAAAAGAACGTAGTGAAAACTAATATGCATATAAATGAAATAAGAAAAAGATATCAGGTCCTTTACAAGACATTTACAAAACAAGGACATTATTTTCCAGTTCTTCTGTTGATATAAAGATTTGAAGTATAGTATAAACTCGATTATCCGGTTCTCAGTTATACAAATTCGCCATTATCCGGACTAATGACCAATTACAAATATATTAATAAATCGATAAAATGAAAATGAAACAACCAATACGGATGATTCCATTTCAAAGGATATTAATGAGCCAATATTAAAGATACAAATGTGCCAGGTTAGTGAAGACGATGGAATGAAATTGTGGATGGAAATGGAAATAGGGTGATGAAATCTTATAAAATATAAAGCAAAATAATGAACAGCAATATTGTACTAGCTATTATAGCTATAAAACAAAAAACATAAAGCAGCTACATTAGATAGATAGCAGACTGGGGCATTGCATTTTTATTTTAATGATAATTGTGCTCCAATATTAGGCAGTTATTATCAACACGGTATTTTGCAATTTTAAAAACGGTTTCAGCCGTACTTTTGAAGACCGTAGAGTAATGTTACTGGCTTATGCCAGTTTTAATCACACTATCATATACAAATATATACTTTCTGTACTCTGTCGGTATTAAAAAATCTAGAGCCTACAATTAATCAGATTTTTTACGATAATGGAAGGCAAACAAGCAGACGGATTTCCTGGTGGTAAGAAATTCTCGCCGCCTAGAGATACCAAAGGTGGTAATGGTGCATTGCCAACCTGAGGCCGGGATGTTAGGCCTCGAGCAAAAGTAAGTTTACCAGCAACCTTAACCTCCAAACCGGAACCCGTCATGACGTTATGGCGGCAGGAATAGCTAAGGCGGTGGTACCAATCCGGGTGAGTCGCTGCGAAACTCTACCACCTAGCGATTAAAAGCGATTTCAGCATATTTGAAGACGGCAGAGCAATGTTACTGGCGTATGTCATTCTTAACCATATTATCAAATGCAAAAATATAGATATATTTTTTAAATTCAGCTGGTAATGAAAAAATCTACAGCGTTTAATCAGAAAACTGTACGGTTTTATTACATCAGTAGTATTCAATGTGTAAAATAATCAACTCGACAACAACCAGCTATTTTTAACATTAAAATAAATATCGCAATGATTTTGTTTTGATCATAAGTACGTCGCAATAACAGCACTTGACACAAATTATTGAGCAAATCAAGCAGCTGGTTCACTTACTTATGAATCATTGACACGAGTGTATTGTTTGTAAATCGTGCATTTATTGAGAGTGTAAATACTTTTTTTTATAAATCTATATCAATACAGAGTATAAAACAAAATCGCTTCCTCTGTCCCTATGTCCATTTGTATGCTTAAATCTTTTAAACTACGCAACGGAATGTGATGCGGTTTTTTAAATAGATAAAGTGATGGAAAAGGAAGGTTTATATGTACATTTTATACCCGTCCGAAGACGGGGCGGGCCGCTAGTATTATATAAAGGAAATTCGTGTTAGTTACACTATTTATAAGAAGAAACAAAAAAATAGTATTTGCGGAATATGTGTGCAAATGAGATGTTACAAAAATATTTAAGTATATCAACATATTCTACCATATTTTGGTGTGCAAATATTTTAATATTAACAAAAAAAATATTTAAATACATACACTTTAACATTCATTAAGTTTAATCATTTGAAAAATAAAAAAAAAATATTATTATACAATTTAATTATATATACAAAAGATATTTGTTAATACCAACATATTCTACCACATTAACGTGTGCAAATATCTTTAAAATTATACAAATTTATTATTAAGATTTGTAACATATTGTGTTTTAATATTTGAACAAATATTTTAAAATATGATTAGGTTTAGGTATAACTCAAAAACCGCTGAACCCATTTGGCTGAAACTTTATGGGGAGGTAAATTAGAAGCAGAAGAATGACAAAGGATACTTTTTATACCGTTTGACTCGGAGAAAACAAAATAAATTATTTTTTCTCTTACAAACTGAAGAGGTGAAACGAAGTTTGCTGGAACAGCTAGTACAATATAATTTTTTTTATTTGGATCTCACTAGAAGCTAATTATTTTGTGTCGGTAAAGTTTATGGGCTCAATATTCAATAAGCTTTCAATAAGCTTTTTTTGGATGGATTCTCGTCGCCAAACAAATTGTATACCACTGCGCTAGCAGAAAATGTATGGGATTGGCATAATATATAGACGTATCAAATTTATCTTTAGCGATAACTTTTGCGATCGTCGAAATATTTTGTCTAGTAATACTGACTGTAAAATATTTGTAAAAATACACTCAATTGAAAAGTATTTTTTCAGTTTCTTCATTTATTTTAGTTATAGTAATACATCGTATCTGTTACCATCGTTTCAGTTGTTTGCTGTGTCGATAAAAACATTTAGATAAGTGACTCACAAGTCATAATACTTCTATATCTAGAATTCTTCATTACTTTTTAAACAAATAAATTGAAATACTATTAACGTATGTTTTATTCAATAAATTTATATCACCGAAAACTCATAATCGCTTTTGTGATTTTCATACTAAAAAAACAATACAAAATGCTTACATGTCATACAAATAAGTTCAGCTTCATAAGACATGCCAAATTTCCTCTTAGTTAGATTAAGATTTATTATTACTAGTGGTCGTCTATTGATCGAAATTCGACCATAATAAATTTTAATATCTTGTTGATAAGAACGCCATCTTCATTTCTCAAGACCAACTACTTTGTTTACAAACTTTTTAGTGCGACATCTGTTTTATCGTTATCATTAACATATTTGTTCGTATGTATTAGAGTTCTGCACTTCTTCTACACATAAACTATACGTGGGCTAAACTTTATGTCCAAAGTTTTGGCATCACGTATTAATATATAGATATTTTAAAATAGTCGAAAATTTTGACATGACTTTACTCTAATATTGTAAATGCAAAACTTTGTGAGGATAGATGGATTTTTGCACCTTTTCACGCAAAATGTACAAATAGATTAAGATGACACTTCACAGTGATATAGAATCAGTATCAGATTAAATTAGAAAGACCAGATTTTATAAGCTTTGGTAAAATGTATTTTAATATGTTCGATAGGACGAAAGTTATAATTATGTTAAGTACAGTTATCATTTGACCAATGCCGACTTGCAGACCGTTACTCAATATTTTGACATTTTTAAACAGACACTGGAATAAATTAAATAAACGGCCCGGAAATGCCATTAAAGACATTAAAATTTTCAACTTAAGTGTACTTTTTATCTTCTTTAATATAATTTAAAATGCAGTAATAAATATCAAGAACTAACAACACAAGTAGAAAATATTTAAATGTTGCATGTAGGTATGTATAAAATAGTTCCTTATTTTACATTGCCGTCCCGGACATCCACTAATTCAACGCTGAATCTTCTCTTATCAAATCCACCAGGACTTTACCTAGAGCTTTTACCGGAAACTATGTTTTACAAAACTGTGTCGCTACAAGAATCACCACAATATGATAAGTGCAATTTATTGTCGTTATGAATGCAATAGGCTATCTATAAAAGCCTTAACCTTCGACGCGAAAAGCAATTTCATTGCTATAGTAACACAATCTGCTACTAACTTCGTGAAACCAATTTTTTCTTTGAATCGATCAAAAAATATATTAGCAGATACGTGTTGCCTTATCATTGGTACACGCGTTACAAGCTCTTTTATAATACAGGACAAGAAATGAGCAGATTATCTCATACCATGAGACTTATGGTAACCTTGGTCTCTAGATATTTAAGATGTTATTCGAGCCAACTTTAGGCTGGGACATTAAACTTTCTGCGACAGTGCCTTATTGTCTTTCAAACACGCAAAGTGGAACATAGCAATGGCAAGCACATTGTGCAATTTAACCCTAAGAAGACGCCAGTTAGAGCGTTCGGCGCAAAAAAGAAAGATGAGAGCATTTTCCCTTACTGCTCCAGCCAGTATTCATTTTTTGACGTCGGCATATCACTTTCATTAATTGTCATAGTTCGTTTGTTCATACTTCATGATCACCAGAAAGGGAAGTATAAAATAGGTTTTAAAAAGATTGGCGTAATCAGGAAGGCGAGACAGTGCATCAACCAGGTCCATCGCTTGCAATCTATAAAGCGCAAATTCTGCCACTCATTGAACTAGCCCCCTACTTTTTTTTATGTTATAGGGAGGCAACAAGCAGACTGATTTCCTGATGGTAAGAAATGCCGTCACCTATATACACCTAATGTGGTATTGGTGCGTTATCCACCTGAGGCTAGGATGGTCAGCCTCCTGCGAAAGTAAGTAAACCGGCTACCCTAACCTCCAACCGAAACACGACAACATTGTCATTTTGCGGAAGGAATAGGTAAGGCGGTGGTGCCTGTATGTCCGGGCGAGTTGTTGCAGGACTCTACCACCTACTAACCCCAAACTAGCTCCTTCCTTTTGAACGCATCAAACGCAACGTCCCGTAACGTTGACACTCGGGCTGTTTCTAATCGGATTGAATCTTTGGCTCTGCGTAATAGAGATTTTATCCCCAGAATAGAGATTTTATCCCCAGGAAGTGTTTGGTTTGATACAACACCTTCGCCTTCATACATCACGACTGTGCTTAAAGTTTCATACCATCCACCTTGATGGTGATCTTCTACCGTGCGGTTCCAAAAAAATTTTGTACCTCGTAAGTAGAACACTTTTATTGAACCGATGACTAAAGGGCGGTATTTTTAAACGGATAAGACCTTCAAGTTAAGAGATCGACCAAGTACTTAAAATACTCCTGACATTGCGTAGGTGCCTACGTCTGTAGGCGGTGGTAATCACTCCACTTCTACAAAAAACTGAGGTCGCCGTAGGAAAAATAACGCAGTGGTACCAATCCTACTGAACTATTGCGCGACATGACTAACTAGTAGCTTTATTATTTAAGACAAATATTCATATTCACATTACTTTAATCCATTGACAGACGTAAATACTACATTATACTATATATATTACATTGTTTCATATACTATTTTATTTGTACTATTTTGTTTGCGATCTGGAAAAAATATTTGAAAAAGAATTGCAAATACACAAGTAAAAACCGTTAAATAAAATATAGAACTACTTACAATTATAGAACTACAATAGTAACTAAATACCGCTCCGACCGTCTTATTTAATCTTCAAGCTTTATTATATCATTATAAATAGTAATAAAATAAAATTTGTTATTAAACTAAAAATAAAATACATTTTATATTTTACTAATTTAAAATGATTATTAATTCAAATAAATTTAGATGAAATAATAACTACTCGAAATACTACACCAAGTTAATAACATTTTTAATAAATCATGTAGTTGAAATTTCTGGGTAATATTAATTGATACTCAAAGTATTAGACGAGTAAAATGGCGTGTAAGTACTAATGTTTTAAAGTTTTTTTAACCTTCATATTTTGCACACAGCACAGATACTTGATAAATGTTTCATCATATTTTGCGTCCATTATTACGTGACTATGTGCGGGAAAAATCTTTCAGAGATTGTTCAGCAACACTTATCCCATATACCTTATATTGTGTATCCTATAAAACAGTATATATTAATAATACTATAAATAGAGAAAAGGAGGAATTAACTTTAAATGGGTAAATTATTAATTTTTGAAATGAAAAGAAAATAATTTTTCTGCACCATGGGCAGAAAATGACAATTATTCTCCCATTACACAAAAAATAATTGCCACTTTTCGGCTCCGTCGGGCATAAAAATAGTATATTTCTCGAGCACTAAAAAAGAAAGCCTCAGCATCAGAAAGCATCACATGTTTGTTGAGCTCGACTTCGCCTCGACTACCACCTATGATCTGAAGCATTTCTTATTGGATATCCCTCGGGATGTAATGTTCAATTCCTGTTCCCCGAGCAAAAAGTAACAACTTTTCTCCCGCTGTGCTAAAAGAAATTAAAACCTTCTGACTCCATCAGGCAGAAAAAGAGCACATCTTGGGCAGTAAAGAATCAAGTCTGAGGTTATAGGTAACTGCAGGCCACGGCGAGACCTAAATTTGGATTTAGGTTCTGCTGAGGCTCTACTACAAAGTTGACCTTATGTCGCTTCTTGTTTTTACTTAAGAAGTTACAGGCTTATTCATAAACGTTGCTTAACTTTTAATCACCAATTTAAGCAATATTTAAAAAAATTCTTATTCATAAACGCTATTTAGAGTTAATCATTTGTTTAAATATACTCTTAAATAGCTGTCACTTTAAGCAACCTCGGACCCTTGTTTAAAATTTTAATCAACAAAATGGCTGACTAAATTTCAAACAGCTGATTTTATGTGCATTGACAAAATGCAACAACTAGCCATTTAATATGGCTTATTTGTGTATTCTTATGATTTTTTTTATTATACACGCATTGAAATATTTTGATTTCGTTGAAGTGTGGACAAAATTGGATGGGATATGTTGAATTTTGGAACAATATAGGACTGTAATAACATGTTTTATTATGGAGATGGCCAATGACTCCTACGAAGAAACGAATAGTTTTCCAGAGCATTTTGTTATGATATTGGCTGCCTTATTCATAAAAAATAGTTAAGTAACCTCCTAAGCATTGCTTAACTAAGGAAGCATAAAAGTACACAGATTTTCTGATTGTGAGAATTTCACGCCGTCTAGAGACACCAAAGGTGTCAATGGTGAGATTCCAACCTGAGGCTGGGATGTCAAACCCCGAGCAAAAGTAAGTTTACCGGCTACTTTACTCTACGAACCGGAACAATTCAACAGCAAGCGCTGACGTTATGGCGGTAGGAATATGTAAGGCGGTGGTACCGATCCCGGTGAGTCGCTGCGAAATTCACCTCCTAGTAAGTTGTCACGGTGCTAGTGACGGTAAGCCTATGCTCGATTTTTACGCGCTGTTTAACTCCTGTTAGATGGTAGATGGTCTATTCTACTTTCTACAAAGGAACTCGAGCCAACACTGGGAAAATATTACAGAAATGACATCATTTTTATATTTAGCTTAGTAACATAATGTAGATGCATTAAAAACATTATTTTTGAAATGCAGTGTATCAGTTTAAACGTTTTGTGTCTATGTTGCATCAACTTTATTTACTCTAATAAATTTAATTTTACTGTAGTACAATATGTACGAGTATTTTATTGTCGAAATATAAATACTCTTTAGCAAGAGGTTATAGATGTCCGACACCGTATTCAGAAACAACGATGTTGATAACGGATGACAATTGTTTAATCCACTTTTAGCAAAAGAAATACGCATACAGCCACATTTCTACCAAAACCTACCAAGTTAAGCAGTATTTAACTAAGCAATGTCAAAATGAACTTTATGAATAACAAATTTTTAAGCAATGCTTAAGGCTTAATCAAATGATTAGTTAAGCAATGCTTAGGAGGTTACTTAACTATTTTTTATGAATAAGGCAGTTAATGCCCTTTCTTCTTAAGGATCTTATTAAGGTTAAGCACGGAAATAACAAAAATCACTAATTTGGAAAAACTATTATTAAATAAAGATTTTTTAAAGTCAATAATTTTCTTTTTTCGAATTAGCCGCACCGAAAAAATTTAAATTTTTACCAATAAAACAACATTTACAATTGTTTTATCGCGAACAATAAAAGAACGTATTTTATAAAAAGCTGTTAAAAGCAAAATACAGCTTTAAAAAAAAACAAATAAAGTAATTGATGTGCGGTGTCTATAAACCTAATACAAACTATAACTTATATTATATTATAACTTATAGCTTATTGAAGGTTGATTCTTATTGTCAAATCCAAAATAGATGGTTTAATTATATAGTAAAATAACCCAAACATTAAACAATTTTGATTTTTTAAGCAAAAATAAAAATGTTTTTTTTGTAAAAACATTATTTTTTTTCATAAAAATTATGAGATTTATGAAAAAAATAGTACTAGCCCCTATTTCATTCAACATCAAAAAATGACAAACTTACTCTCCAAACTCCTAATTATCCCCGAAAATAGTCATTACCGATTTTACCAACCTCTTTCTTTATGCATTTGTGGTATGCGATTAAAAGAGTCTTGGTGTAAACATGATAAAGAGAACCATTTGTTAATTCTATCGTGTTAAAAAGGGTGGTGTCAGTTCTCCGAAACCGGCGTTTTAGTTTGCAATTCTGCAATGAGCTTAACATTTGGCACTCGTTACCCTCTGCCTACTACGTAAGGAATTTGGCGTGAAAATGTGTATGTGTGATATGCTCTAGAAGTTTGACTGGTTTAAAGTGTTAATGTTTCAGTTTTGAGAATATGAGATTTTCAATTAAAAAGTATTTTTTTCCAAGTCTTATCTTTTTTTCAAAATAACTCAAAAAAATATTATGGTACTCATTTTAAAACTTTTTATTATATAAAATAAAACACATATCCACTCAGCTCAAACCCTTCAAAAACTAGTACAGTAGTACTATTTAAATTATGCGATTCGGCTATATTCGTCAAACTTCGGAAATCCAAATTAATTTTAAAGATGTATAGTTAGTTAGTTTATAAGATATGGAGTTGTTATTACATAAGTGATCATTTCGCTAAAAGTACAATGTGTAAAAAGTGTAAAGCCGAAGTGCATAATTTAAATAGTAGTACTATACTTTTAATTTTTATCAAAACATATCGTACAAATTATCAAAAAATATCGTACATAAATAAATTGGGAAGGACAGTTTCCTATTGGATTAGTACTTGAGAGACGACATTTTTCATATTTTGTTGCAAAAAACGGGAAAAACTCTTTATCATAACTGTTTTCGTACTATCATCGATTATTTTATTTGTTATTTATAACGTATCTTTAAGCTGTTTTAATAAAATTAAGTACCACTTTTACGTCAACAACACCTTTTAATATCATTCTTTCTCGGATTTCACTGTTACAATAATAACATAACGAAAATATATTATGAAAAATCATCCATACCAGTTCAATCTGACAAACTAGTTCTTCGCATGTCCTCTAATTACTGAAGACTTACAGAAGGAAATAATATGTTAATATTTTCCAAGTTACTTAACAAGGAAAACGAAGCAAACTGATAACATTCAAATACTCCACCGTCAGTGGTCTTATTGGTAAGTAAGTAAGCTTATAGTCGTATTTTCACGCCCCTATCGGGGATATGGGTAGGCAGAGGCACAACCTGGGCACACGCAACTAGCCGAAGACACTAATGCCCGATTTTACCAAGATCCCCTATACTGTAGCCGTTTACCGTATTTAATTACTGTTTCATATCGAAATTGTTTCATACGTTTTATAACGAAACAATCCCGTAAGTAACGTTAAAGGGTTAAGTTAAGTTAACGTTAAGTCTCACAATGTGATAGGTTGCAAGTGTATCGCCATCCGGGCACATAATCGATCCCGAGCAACATTTCTTTATTAGAAAATTGGAAAACCCCAATTTTCTTTTTGTTGCCCTACCTGGGAATCGAACCCGGGACCTCATGGAGTCAAATCTAACAACTGGACCACGAGACGACTGAGGCAACAATCTTATTGGTACTGTCTAATTTGATTTTTGCTTATAGAAACTTAACCCAAGAACAGAGCAAGTGCTCTGTGCAAGTGCTTAAATAAAAATAAGCTTTCCTAATGGCAAAGACAATAATCTATACATAGTATAAAGCAAAGTCGCTTTCCGCGTCTGTCTGTATGTATGTATGCTTATATCTTTAAAACTACGCAACGGATTTTGATGCGGTTTTTTTAA
>NJDD01000662.1:43814-55513 GCA_002245505.1 Calephelis nemesis | reverse complement strand
TTGCTTGTGATGCGTTCAACATGATTTGAAAATGTTAGTTTGGAATCAAGAGTAACGCCAAGGTCAACAACAGATGTAACTCTTTTAATAACTACACCTCTTAGTGTATAATCAAATGAAATAGGGGATGAACTCCTTGTAAAAGTAATAGTAACGCGCTTTGCAACATTTAAATCGATCCTATTCTCCAAGTAATATTGGGATAAAAGGTCTAATTCTTTTTGAAGGACTACACAGTCTTCAGGAGACCTAACTGCAGCGTACACTTTTTTGTCATCAGCATATAATAAGAAACGACTATACCTGAAACAGCGTCCAATATCATATAAGTAAGATGAGTAAAATAAAGGACCTAGTATTGACCCCTGGGGAACACCAGAGGGAACAGTCACGTAGTCAGAACGATAACCACCTAATACAACAGCTTGTCTCCTGTTTTCAATATAGGATTTGATCCATCGCAGAAGATCACCTTGAATACCGAGCTCGTAGAGTTTACGGAGAAGGATAACATGGTCCACGCGGTCAAGGCTTTCTCAAAGTCCGTGTATATCACATCCACCTGTGAGTGGTAACCCATTCCGTCGATTACGTCAGAAGTAAATGTAGCAAGATTAGTTTTAGTCGAACGACCTTTAGTAAAACCGTGCTGCTCTTCAGGGATACCTTGAGAAACGACAGAGTATATAGATGTATATATAGCTCTTTCAAAGCATTTACTTAAAACATTCAAGATGGAAATAGGTCGGTAATTTTCAATTTCTCTTTTTGAGCATGTAAATTTTTTGAGCATTTTTTACAGCATGTAAATTGAACTACTAGTTTCGGAGATATTACAGGTTTAAAATATAGGGACATCGCGGTTGCGGCGGTACCGGCTGGCCGGCTGGTACTTTGAATTAATGCTTTTTAGTACAAGTGATGAAACACGTACATATTTCAGGATTTTTTGAAATTCACTCCCATAAAGGGGGTGGCCAAGTTTGTAAAGGAAATTTAATTCTATTGAAATATTTTGCGTGACACTGAAATAATGCTCTGCAATACAAATTATGAGATACATATCTAAGCGTTTTTTGAAAATCAACCCCTATGAAAAATATTTAACAGTAATTTTTACCATAAGTCCATAATAATGAACCACGTACATCAGTTCATCATTCACGAAAAACACACAAAGAAATTATGATATACTTACAAAGTAGCAAAATTGGTTAAAAATCCCTACTTCCCTACTAATGTTATAAATGCGAAAGTAACTCTGTCTGTCTGTCTGTTACACTTTCACGCCTAAACCAGTGAACCAAATATTGATGAAATTTGGTATAGAGATCTATCCTGAGAGTCTATCCTGACTCTGAGGTACAACATATGCTACTTTTTGTTGCAAAAAAATAGGGGAGAATGGGTAAAAAGAGGGGATGAATGTTCATATGGAAATTCGTCATTTTTTAAGTTGTAACAGTGAAACTTTGTATTTAGACACTTTATGATAAACGAAAGAACATAGGCTACTTTTTATAGCAAAAAATGGGGGAGAGTGGGTAAAAAGAGGGGATGACTGTTCACATGTAAATTCCCCATTTTTACAGCTGTAACAGTGAAAGCACATAGGCTACTTTTTATAGCAAAACATGGAGGAGAGTGGGTAAAAAGAGGGGATGACTGTTCACATGTAAATTCGCCATTTTTACAGCTGTAACAGTGACACTTTGTATTTAAACACTTTATGATAAACGAAAGAATATAGGCTTCTTTTTATCATTAAAAAATGAGGGAGAATGGGTAAAAAGAAGTAATGAATGTTCGTATGGAAATCGTTTTTTGTTTGAAAGGGTATATTTCAGAGGTAGTCCCATGGTCACCAGGTGAGGATCTGATGATTTAATCCTGGTGAAAGCGAGGGAAACTCTAAAAAAATGTTGGCAAGAATAGTGTTTTTGTGGATTATGATCACTTGCTACCAGCTGAGCCGCTAATTTCTCTTTTATTGTACAATTCTGATGAATCTCGAAGATTTTTAGCAATATGCGCAAATCCAATTATTGTTTTTAAATGACGTCGTTTGGAGTAGGTAGACACATCATTATCCCAAGATGTTCTCCCACATTTTTCTGTGCAAGGTCAAATTTATCATAGAATCGGTTCATACTAATAATATTAAAAAGCTGAAGAGCTTGATTTTGTTGCTACAATTTCTAAATGTGAGTTTCTGAAGATATCCCCGAAGGGTTAGTTCTGCCTAACTGCACAACCAGAGCACTCACGACTAGCCGAAGACATTAAGTCCCATAATGTGGTAGTTGACTGTAGCCGGGCACTTATCCAATGCCGGGCAAGTGGCAACGTTACTTTTAGTAGAAAATTGAAACTTCACATTTTTTATCTGTTTTTTTTTTGTTGCCCGGACCGGAAATAGAACCCAAGATCTCAAGAAGTAATTCCGAAGACGGACGGTTAGACCTCAGAGACGATATGTATATTTCTAAAATTTCGAAAAAAAATCTGTTAGAGGTTTCCATAACTAATTTAATTTTATTTCAAGGGATTAACTAATTTAATTTCACAGGATTTGCCGAAGTGCAGATGAAACTGTAAACACAATAACGTATTCCTACGATTTATCTGAGGTGAAATTAGAAAAGAGAAAGCGTATGTTTAGTTTTGACGGCAAAATTGCTGAATTGATTTTATTATTTACAAAAAAAAGATGAAACTTTGGATAGCGATATAGGCTATATTTCATTTAAAAATTTTAACGAGCAGTGTTGGAAAGCTAAATATCAAATTAGTAGACTACGCGGGCGAAGCCGCGGGTAACAGCTAGTATATTATATTTACTAATCTCTGCTAATGGTAAGAAATGCGCATCGCCTATATGCGAAAACTAGTATGGCATTGGTGCATTGTCTAAACGACCCTGGTCGTTCGGAAATATTCACCGACTACTTGAAGGTGCCCTAAATACCGGAACACGACTGTCACTTTTGCGTTGCTTTTTCTAGGCCTTAAAGAGCCGTGCAGTAGCTTGCATGGATTGGTTCAACGCCTTACTTATTCAGAATCGAGCCGATGGATCTTAGTTCAAAAGTTGCGGTATTTTTTTTATTTTTATATTGGAAGGTAAACAAATGAACGGATTTTCTGATGGTGAGACATTCACGCCGCCTAGAAACACCAAAGGTGGTCATGGTGCGTTGACAAACTGAGGCCGGGATGTTAAGCCTCGAGCAAAATTAAATTTACTGGCTACCTTTTCCTGTAAACCGGAACACGTCAACAGCGAGCACTCACATTATGGCGGCAAGAAAAGGTACGCGGTGGTAGGTACTAATCCGGGCGAGTCGCTGCGAAATTCTACCACCTAGTCAGATGTCACGGTGTTAGTGGCGGTAAGCCTGTGCTAGCTTTTTCCGAGTTACCTGGCAGGAAGGCAGATGGTCTATTCTGCAAAGGAGCCCGGACCAACACGGGTATACGGTATGTTTCGTAATTTTTGCAGCTTTTTATATGTGTATGTGTGAATGTGTGTGACATCGTAGCTCCTAAGCAATTATGATGCGTTGTTTTAACCTTTGGCGCAATTACTTAATTTATTAATTGGAAGGCCTTTCAGATAATCGTGAAGTTTATTGTAAAAACGAAATTCCGTCTTAGGGTCAATGCTAACCACTAAGTGTTGGATGGTAATGTAAACTTACAGGATAGAGGATGGGGACGCACCTAAAACATTATGGTGTCTGTACGTCATATTTTTTATCAGGAGAGTCATGTGCTTGTCGAGGTAAAGTCCGGTGAAGTTGTAAAACCCATTAGTCATTGAAAAAAGCTATCCGCTGTCCACACAAAAATATAATCAACGGGCTGTTATATTTTAATGACAAATTTGTTGCTAACCGCGTGGTTACAACTTCAGCGGGCTTTGAGAATAAGCTGAAGCCCGGGAGTGCCAGCAAAAGTGAAAAATTAAATACCTATTAAGGTACTGTACCTACATTTGTTATTTTTCAAGTTTTTAAGGAATAATTTTGAACGAATTTTATATGGTAAAATACAACATTCTTCTACTGCGCTAACGTACATAAACATACTTATGTTCGTTTTACATATTCACACATTTACACATTCGCCTCTGTGGTCTAGCGGTGCGGCGACGGACTTTACTTCTTGAGGTCCCGTGTTCGACACCCGGGTCGGGCAACGAAAGAATGTATAATTTCAATTTTCTAAAAAAAATAAAGTTGTATTGTTATGTGCCCGGTTGACACCTATCACATTGTGGGACTTAGTGTCTTCGGCTAGTCGTGGGTGCCCTGGTTGTGCCTCTGCCTACTCCTACGGGGATGGTGCGTGAAGATACTTACTTACTTTTTACATATTTTAAACACTTTATGTACACGAATTTTACGAGTACACGAAAGTCTGTGTACTCGAAAAATTCGTGTTCATAAAGTGCCATCAGCAGCCACCAATCGTGGATGCGGGTAGCACGCTGTAACACAAAACCACACGCACACGCACATTTGCGGAAGCGCCCTGCGCCGCCCAAACAAAACAGACCCTCAACCATGAGTTTACATTTGAATAGCGCCCCTTTTGAAAACTAAGATCACTACATTTTTAGACCAAATGCAAAAGCACCGCAGAATTTGATACGTCAATTACTAAACGTAATACATATACCTATACCAACTCATAGTAAAGGCAGACGAAGGCAAATATTTTGGCAGCACGTTAAAAAAGAGGGAATGCGCCGGTGGTCTACTCTCTCTCTCTGTCTTACGAATTTTTGATCAGGTCACGTTTCTCAACTCGAGTTTAACATTTTTTACATATCACAAAAGTGCACAACGACGCTAAAGAATTTTGACTTAAAACATGTTACAAATACTGAAATTATTGTTTTACCCCAGTATTTTAACAAAAGATTCAGGGGGTTACCATAAGCTCTTAAAACAGTATTAGGTATTTCAATAATACTAATTGTCATCGAAGAAAGGCAACCTTATGACTTATATCATAAAGTTGCTTATCATAAAGCGAACATTTAGCAAAATGGAAATAATACTGCTATGCTGTAAGTGTTCATGGTAGGTGAGTGATACACTGGTAGATGACAGTCACATTTCTGGTAGTGGATTAATGCAGTGATATAGATTCAAATATTCCATTAGTGCAGTCAGTCAGACTAGGCTGCAGAGTCCTGCAACCACTAGCCCAGATTGGTAACATCAGCCAGTTTGAAAGAATAGGGTAGTTGGAAAACTTATTTGCATAATAAGATAACAATCCCAGCTTCAGATTCTCTATTGGCAACAGAGAAGCTGAAATTGTTTTTACAATCAGGAATTTTGTTTACTTTTCTGCTACAAAAAATGTGGTACTGGTTTTTATATGGTATTTATCCATTTTCACCATTTTGGTCCAGACTCCAGGAGCACAATAGACCTATGCCTCTCTGCCTGACAAGTCTTAGGAGCACAGATTACATAAATTCTAGATTCAATCGGTCAGTATCAGGAAAATACAACTGGTAGTGCTGTGAACAATCATCCTCATACTTATTTTCTATGTGAGAGGTCGGCGAACAAGAAAACAGCTCTCAAGCTCAATTGGTAAGAGATAAGCGTGGCCTACAAAACCATAGACCTAACAGATGCATCGCAGTACTGTGTCAGGATATGTGCTATAACCTTATCTATTTCTGTCATCATAATGACATTATCACATTCCCGTCCAGAGGGTTCCACAGTCAGTAGACTTGGACAATAGAACTTCAATCCCGGTTGAAGTGCAGAACACATTTGTAATATGTGTGGCATCTATAGTCCATGGTTGTCTCTTACCAGAAGAAGACTCATGAGCTTGTACATTAGCTTAACACCGTCAAATAAAAAACACATCCTTTAAGTTAAACATAATTTACGTCTAGAACAATACTTGATGATTTAAAATTAGCAAGAAAGGAAATGAAATAATGCTTATTTATTTGGAGGTTTTCATAAGCTATTACGAATGCACAAAATTCAGGGAATGATCATATAAAGGCAAGAAATATTCACTTTTCTCAATAGTTCCCACAACTTCTTATTTGCATATAATTAATTAAGGGATATTTATTTATGTTTAAAAACAAAGCTGGCCAGGCGATTCATGTCTGTAAAATAGTTTTGCAGGGTTTCTACCATGGAAGGAGTTACAGAACTACCACAAATGTTAAAATGTGGGTACCATAGGTAATATCATATTGTTTGAGCTATCCCATAATTGCAGTCATTCATTTTTCAAAAATACTTTGTTCTTAGATCAAAAGTTATGGCTTTCAGTAAAAATCAATAATTATTTAAACCTTAAAATATGAAAGATGTAAAATAAATATTAAATATACATTATACCTATCACAGAATTTCTTCAACAAATAACCTAATAAATGGATTAATCAAAACCAAATTAAACCAGTTATTTCAAAATATCACAGTTAGCACTTACAAATTTTATCATGTGTAATCAGTGAATTTATAACCAGTTTAAAGTAGATATATCTTGTCATGCATTAAGCGGTGGAGCTAATATGTGATAAAAACTGGTCACTTTTGACTGTCACAGAGTAAGGTAACATAGTATAAACATTTTAAATTACACACAATTTTCTCTGTGTCTGCATACACGCAAAGAGGCTCCTTATGGGATTACATAAACTTCTCTAAACTCATGAGCGTCATGGTAATTTTTTTATCCAATAGTGGTTCTAATAATTAACCTATATTAATAAAGAAAAGGGTGTATCCATGTAATCCATTAACTTAAAACATAATTAAACATATAATTTTAAGTAATTCACTAAATATTTACCTGCTGAAGTAGTGATAGACTGGTATCAGGTGATATGACTTGCAAAATAAAGAATTAAAGGTCACCAAACATCATAAATTCTAAACATGTTCAGGGTAAAATTTGTAGAATAAATCTTTCTCGTATATGTATGGTTTCTGAGTACTGTTTCTACATAAACCTATTACAAATAACACTTAGTACATAATATGCAAAAATCAAAATTATCACTTTTTAAAATAAAAATAGAAAAAATAATAACAAACATGAACAATGTTTGACACAATTTGATAAATGGCGTAGAAAAAAATTGACGTAAGACATTAAGTTTTCTGTTAAAGGTAGGTAGCCAATGGTAACCAACCTATCACAGCGACACCTATAGGCCAGGAGCAGACGTACGGTTTCCTAATTATTTTTCTTGTCCACGAATTCAGATTTTGAATCCCGTGAGACTAATGCACACGTACGGTTTTTTGTATTTGGAATTAATACGTACAGGTACATTGATACAAATCGTGAAATAGTGATTCAATCGACAAATAATTGATAGTTGTTGCATTTTTATGTTATCTTTAATGCGGTCAGACAACTAATACAAAAATTTCAAAATCAAAAGATACTAAAACAAATATATTATAATTATTGTCAACTCGCTGGGGTTTTATCCAAAGGTGGTGTCAACAGTCTCCAAAACCGACGTGTTTTGTATGAATGTGGAGGAATGGAATGAGGAGGTCTAACGGATCGTGACATTTGGCACTTGACACTCTCTGTGAAATCCGTAGGTAAGAGACTTGGCTTGAAGATATAATCTCTGCAATTAGGTCATAGCATAGGCTAAAGAGTGTGTAATCACTACGTTCTAGCATACATATTTGGGTGGTTTTGTCATGGGATGAGTGTCTTATTAAACGTTGGTGTTTTACAAAAATTCAACATCGATTTTTTACCCGTTATGTAGGTATATTTTGATCTTTATAAGCTATGAGTAACTAATTGTCAAAGATAATCTTCAGAAATTTATAGATGAGAAATTTGGAGTTCTAAATGGGAATGCTAAGTTTCAATGATGCATATATCTCAGCAGTGATGCATATGTCACAAGTGATCCAGATACCAAAGTTAAAATCTTGAGAAACACTTTTACCAACTCTATTCTCAAATAAAATTTCTTTTTATGAGCGGCGGCTGACCCAAAATTTACGCGAGCGCTTAAGTCTGAGGTGACGTCATTAGGTTTTTTCCGTTCTTACGACCCGTACGCATAGAAAAACGGTAATAGGTTATTTCGCAGTCAGAAAAAATTAGAACGTGTGCGCCATTATAAACATTATATACCTATCTATAAAAAACAGCATTTAGGTGTCCGAATCTGAATTCCTAGTTAGGAAACCTAATCAGAAAACCGTAGATAAAATGTTAATTATGTACCCGCTGTGGGTGTCGAATAACCAAAACCTAAATTGTATGAACTGATATTATTAAATAAATTATAAAATTAAATTGTGTAACTCAAAAAACAATATCCATTAAACGTTAATTCATGTTATAGTTTTTAGAACACATACATAATGTACCATAATCTGTGGTGGCGAATTCAATATTTACCTCTAATTAAATTTACTATGGTAACCGTAGAAACGTCCACCAACACAAAATTTGAAAAAAGGCGCGAATCTACATTCTTTTGAATTTTGTGAAATTAAAAGTACTTACAGCAAACTTCGATCACCCACAATCAGCAATCTCCAAGTTTCAACATTTTTATGAATAGATATATTTAAACACATTTTAACATTTCATAGTTACTTAGTAAATAATTGATTGCTTTTGTTATTACGTATTTGCTTCAGTGATAAGTATTATTTTATTTTTCACAAGTTTTAAAATGAACGTAGTTCAAAGGGAAAGTATTTTTAAGTCAAAGCTACGTAATAAAAATTTTGTAAGAAAAGATGTATCAATAGGTAAGCATTTTACTATGTGTATGTAGGTACCTGACTAATAATTGCCTTTATTAATTTGATTTTTATGACAGGAAGTACCTACAAATTACAGTTCCTGTTAGCAGTTTATTAAGTTATGCTTGGTGACCTAAGTTCGAACCAAATATATATATAACCGTGATCTATAGGCACTGTAGATCTTGTAGGTGCGTCGCAGTCTTTTGACTGAGGTATTAAGCCAATTATTGTGTAAGCTTACCGGCTAGCCTATGTTCAGACCAAAACATGGCAGTCATTATGGCGGCAGAAATAGGTCAGCTTGTGGACCCCTAGTTGCTACTGTTATCAGATTATCGTACAATATGTAATTACCTACCTATATAAAGGTACGAAATTACCTATACTTTTACCTTTTTTTTTAAGTTTTTAGGATTTTCTATTATTTGTAGGTAATAAAATGTAAGCCAATCGCCTGGCTCAGAACTGTTTCAGTAGCCTGACGAGCGGATAACCCATCTCCAAACTAAATATTTTTTCTGGAATATCTACGTTCTTACCTAAACTTTCTACTTATTTTACAGGCAAATAGCATTCCTTCCGACTAGGTACCTAGCTGTAGGTAGGCTATAATGTCAAAATAGATCGTGATATGTAGATTCTAAAATAGTAAACGTAGGTATAATTTCCCTTGTTGTTCCGGGCTCCTTTGCAGAATAGACCATCTGCCTTCCTGCCAGGCAACTCGTAAAAGGCGAGCATAGGCTTACCGTTACTAACACCGTGACATCCTACTAGGTGTTATAGTTTCGCAGCGACTCGCCTGAATAGTTACGCCATAACGTCCAACAACTGCCGTCGACGTGTTCCGGTTTGTAGGGCAAGGGTAGCCGGTAAACTTACTGTTACTCGAGGCCTACCATCCCGTCATCAGGTTTGCAACGCACCATTACCACCTTTGGTGTCTTTAGGCGGCGTGAATTTCTTACCATCAGGAAATCCGCTTGTTTGCCTTCCATTATCATAAAAAAATATTTATTCATTTTTCCGTGATGTGATAGGTATTCTACAAAGAGGTAGGTACCTAAGAATTGCGATATCAAACTTCTTGTTAGTATAATTCCTTAATTTTCAATTTTTTTTTAATAAATTTAATGTACTGACATGTTGTTTAGGGTTTTCAATTTCAGTGTAGTGTTAACGCTTATACAACAACGAAACCTAGGTATATTAGTAGGTATGTGTACCAGAATAGGCTTCGGGCAAACTATATTAGGTATTTGAGTGGTAGTAATCTGTGTTAATACCCGTATCGTAAGAAGTACAACCAGACCACTCACGATGAGCCGAGCCTTCGAAAGTATTTATAGTAACACAATGTGATAGGTACTTATCGCCAACCAACCAGGCATTTAACCAATCCTGGGCAATGTAGTACCTACTTATATGAGAGTGTTTGATATTCTAAATTATAACCAAAAATATTTTAGGCATCCGCAGCTCTTCAGCGTTAATATCAAATAAGCCAAATAATGCTAAAATCATAACGGGAAATATAAACAAAGGACCGCGTTACCAATTTAATGTTCACACAGCTTCAAAACGATCGTCAATGGGTCCGCCATCAGGGCCCCCGCCGAGTTCCAAGCGTAGGTATGACTTTTATCTGACTCATAAAAAACAATCTCATAAATATGTTTTTTGTAATTCCTGTAGTCAATTCTGTGCTAGCAATCTTCCAGCTTCATCATCAGATCAGCTCCTTGTCATAATAATTTTACATGTTCATCAAATTTATATGTACGTGCATGTAAAATTTTAGTTTAAACGGTAACCGGGAACTGGGAAGTGGGTCTTTGACTTTTAAAATTCCATTACAATCTGATGGCTAGGAGAAACTAAATAAAAGCTTATAAATTAAAAAAAAAACTACACAAACTGCTTCTAAACTTTAGGCTATATCTATTTAAGATTTCTTATTAGCGTGATTTGTGAACGGCGTAGAGTATTTGATCTCCATCCATTAATATCAAAATTTTTACATAGAATAAGCTCTTCAAACTCAACCAAACCCGAGTCGTCGCTGAGTGCCCGTGTGCGAATATTGGCGAGTGATTCAGCGGCTGCGGATACATCAGACTTTTGCACTCCCAAAAACAGACCCAGTGCTCTGAGATACATCAGCAGTAGCAGTCGAGGCAAGTACAGATTTTTGAAGTGAAAACTTCTTTAGCGGCGTTGCGCTCTTTTTTTGGAATGGGTAAAAACTTCTAAACTCGCGTCAGATCGCGTGCACAACGTTAATACTTATTCACGTTTTCACTTCTGCTGTCACTCCCGGAGTGCAACCCGTCGTTTTAATAATTTTAAACTTCGAATGCGGTGGATCGGACTCTATGGGATGGAAAGTTTACATCAACAGAATGTTTTAACCTCTCTTGTTAGAATTTCAGGAATTTCTATTAATCATTGGAGTTTCCCAAAATAGGCTCTTAAAAAAAGTAAGCGAAAGGGCTAATAAAAGTGAGATTTAAAGTATGCTCTTGTGGGAATAATAAAAATGCTATGTGCCAAGCAGTTTTTTGAGGCAAGCTTACATTTACGTTTCCTAATACAGTGGTCATATGTACTAATTTTACTGACTACTGCTAGCTAGGTATAAACCGGAATTAGACCCGAACACTTACGTTACGATAGCCGAAATATTTGCCAACGATGCCGAGCCTGGCTCAGTTCTGTAGGTATCCTTTTTCATATTATGACACTCCATTTCAATAAGGTTTTATGTATCGATTTTCGGGATTGAAATTTCAGTAGAAGTAAAATTGCTAACGCAGGACAGGCAGCAACGTGCTTGTGATAACTTCCACCCTACTGATGATTCCCAACCCGCCCTCTAAGCGTGGAGATTACGGCATTACC
>NJDD01000662.1:6217-43797 GCA_002245505.1 Calephelis nemesis | reverse complement strand
CCCAAATGACCAACTGCACAAACTTACGCCTTTAAAATACTGTCGAAAATATAAATGAAAATATAAAAATCATATTTTATGATAGATATACATATGCTATAGGTACATAAATGAATAAATTCCATGTGCGGGATTGGTAAACCGAAAGCTTGAATAAATAAGATATTATTTAGTGATCCGGTGTTGGGGTTGATTTTATGAGGGTTTGATTTGATTGCCAGATCGTGCAACTCAAAATTTAAATCAATTTTCTGACTGAAACTATTTTGCCCGGGGTTGGATAGGTACCCGATTAACAATGGGTTTGCCACCTATCAGATAGTTTTTTTTTATTTTTTTTTTCGAAATGACTACTGTTGTGTACGTCTAGAGACTTTTACAATGTCACCGGGCTACGTGGCGAGCAGAGTGCTCAGCCAGAGATTGGAATTTGTGTGGGGCCTGTGACCCCCCTCCCTAAGGGTGTCTCCTGTGAGACCGTACCTCGGCTTAGGGTGGGATCTTGGTTTGATTCGGTAGAGGAGATCGTGGCTGTGTTCCGCCCAGGGCGGAACAAGGGTCTTCGCCGCCCCCGTCGGCGGCGGTGTCGCGAGTTTGTATGTGTGTGTGTAGTGTTGTACGAGGCGTTTGCCTCGGTAATGGGGTCGTCTGGATCTGAGATCACGTGACGGGCCTCCGGCAAGCGGAGGTGGGTCCGTCTCGGGGACGTAATCGATAGCTGCTGCCATCAGAGGGTTCGGGTGGTTTATTATTTTGTCAAAATAGGTTTGGGAGAGTTCTTGGCAGTGCTTCGCTATGCTAGGCAATTCCAAGTCTCTATGTAAATCTACGTTGCGCACGTACCACGGTGCGCCGGTAGCTAGTCGTAAGAATTTGTTCTGAACAACTTGTAAGGGGTACAGGGTTGTCCTAGGTAGGTGGGCGAATGCTACGCTTGCAAATGACAGTATGGGTCGTATGCAAGTTTTATAGAGAATTAACTTATTTCTAAGTGATATCAGATAGTGGAGCCCAATAAAATACCTTCGTATTATATAAAAGTATTCTCTGCTCTACCTAGTTTTTCGGGAAAGGGGCGTGAAGATACTCTTCTTCTTCACTTACTTCAAATATTAAAATATCTGGAAATTATCCCACAGTAAATGCCGGGTTCGTCCCCGTAACTACCGATGTTAATATTTTCCTTAACTTTATAAATATACATAAATGTAACATTATTAATAATACATACTAATCCTATTTACATAACAAATACAGTATTTGTAAATAACCGAACAGTAAAGTCCCTTTTAATAATTTAAGGTTTTTAAATCAAACATGAAGAAATTAACAAATACAATAACCCTGAATCCACCCTGCCTCTTATTAATAAACATAAACTAACTAAAATTAGTCTGATATTATAGTCTGTATCACATTGTAATAAATGATACCGGTTTGAACCTTGGAGTACTCTACTCTGCGTCCTTCTTCTTTCTTAAGGTTTTGGCCTTCACGTCAGTATTTTGCCATTAGTCAAGTAGAAATTTGGATCAAGTTAACCGATTTACCAAAATCGGGTTTCAATTATTCAAAATTAGTCACAAGTCGTCAATAAAAGTCATGTCGGGTCTTGAGTAAAGCGGTGGCGTCATTACTCAAGCGCATTGAGATTTGGCAGCAACATTTATTTATTTCATTTGTGCACTTTTACTGAACAAAATTGTACAAGATGCCACCAAAATTGACCAATTTCATTCAATATAAACACGAAATTCAATAATTATGAAAAAACTCCGACCATCTTTCCTCTCGTTGCGCCAAAAACTCTACTCTCAAAGAGTATAATATAAATACTATGTCTACTCTGCGTTTATTAAAAAGATGACCTGTGTCTGCAGTGTGGCCAGTATCTAATTTATTGGGTAGGTACTATACTATTAAGACACCAAAAAGTTTATACTCCGTAGTAATATGGACGGATTAGTAGTTTATGTTTAAGAGTTTTTGACCCTTTAAGTTTTATAGCGGAATTCAATATACGAATATCATAATTCAATATAACGAAATTCATATGTTATGTAATACACAAGAAGAAAATGAATACGGTTTAATGAATTACTATATTTAAATGTTCTAATATTACTATCTGTTTACAAATGGGATTTTACATATATCTAGGTTATAGGCCATAGGTCGCTGCAGATCTGGTTAGATTGTCTCATTTTATGCACGTGCCTAGTTAAGGGGCCCCATACTTAGTCAGCCAGAAGAGCCAATCGCCGCACTCCCCCGTTCCATGATTACTATGAAATATTGCGCTCTAAAGTAAATGTCTTAAGCGACAAATCACTATTTTTGACACTATAAAAGTAATTTGAAAAAAAAAGTATAATTAAAACTGAAACACTTATCTTTTAGGTATAGTACTTATCTATATTTATGTTAAATCTGGTGTCGATATTTTCATAATTGAAGTAGACAGTTGGATTTTGCTTTCAAAAAAGGGTTAACTTTTTTATTTTTTTCCATCGAGCAAAGTGAAATGAATCGTGTTTTGGAAACACAAGTCTTATAAAGCATATTAATGTTAATCTTGTGTATTTTTGTCATTAAGATCCATGATTGCTTTGTATGAAAAAAACATTATATTGCTGACGTATTTTAGCATACATGGACCCTTAATAATAGAAAGTTACATTTTAGTATGTAGCAGCTTACGTGTGTATCGTGATCTACTAAGTAAACCAAAGCTCTTTCCTTTTAACCGCATCCAACCTAGAGCGTCCCCAATTGTCGATGACCAAACAATTTTCAATCGGCTTGATCCTGTGGCGCTGCGTAGAAATGTTGCTTCACTCTGTGGTCTAGGGGTTCAGGTGTAGGACTTGACTGCTTGAAGTCCCGGATTCTAATCCCGGGTTGGGCAACAAAAATAATATTTGGTTTTTCCAATTTTCTAATAAAAAAATATGTGCCCGGTTGGCGATAGGCTTTCCACCTTTCACATTGTGGGACTTTATGTCTTCGGCTAGACGTGGATGCACTGGTTGTGAAGCTGCCTATCTCTTTGGAGATATGGGCGTGAAGATACTACCTCTTTACTCCTACACCGCCAACCTACTTAAGTAAGAGTGGTGGAGAATGCTATGAGAAAACGTTTCGTTTGGTACCAGCCGCTGAGTGGCACTTTCCGACATCTTGAGCTTGGCAGAGCGGAGAGTTTCGTGCCAGTGCGATTTCAAAGGCATTTCTTACCTCGTGGCTCGTACTATAATTCTATATGTATATTATTTAAATTTTACTAATCTACCCTACCTACCTACCGTATTAGTTAGTTAGAGTTTTACCATATTAGCACAGTATTAAGAATTCTACCAGTAGTCCAACTCCTTTGTTATTGAATTCATGCCGACATTTTATATACCTACTCACGGCAAGTCAGTCAAGGGTCAGGGTTGTCAAATAATAACATTTTAAACATTTCATCTAAAAGTTTTATTTTAAAATGGCAAACAAAAAAATGTGGAGTTAATAATGAAACCGATGATTTTGAATTTGATGACTTGCTGAAGTTTCGTCCACAAAATTTTCATCCACAATGGACGAAACGACACCTTTTATTTTATTATTTTTTTCACCGACGATTCATTCACTATCAAATTATTGAAGTTGTTTAGTACAGTCAGATAAAAAAGTTTTATGCTAATGAACAATATAATACCAAAAAAAACATAATACATATATATGTATGTGACAACAGCTACATTGATTTGGCATTACTTACTTACTATTTTTAATCACAGATATAATCAATTCAAACTAAATTTTTTTTTATAATATTGGAGGTCAAACAAGCAGACGGATTTCCTGATGGTAAGAAATTCACGTCGCCTAGAGACACCAAAGGTGGTAATGGTGCGTTGCCAACCTGAGGCCGGGATGTAAGGCATCGAGCAAAAGTCAGTTTACCGGCTACCTTACCCTACGACCGGAACACGTCAACAGCAGGCATTGACGTTATGGCGGCAGGAATAGGTAAGGCGGTGGTACCAATCCGGGCGAGTCGTTGCGAGACTACCACCTAGTAAGATGTCACGGTGTTAGTGACGGTAAGCCTATGCTCGCCTTTTACGAGCTGCCTGGCAGGAAGGCAGATGGTCTATTCTGCAAAGGAGCCCGGACCAACACGGGGGGAATGTAAAATCATTCATAATGTATAATTCGCAGTATGTGATATATTTATGAATCCATTATAAAGCTTTTTTGCTTCGTACCGCACATACGAGTGAAATAATTTTCACCATGCTATCCATAAAATATTTTGATTTGTTTTACCCACTTTAACTTTATACTAATTACTATTATGTGCTAAACTTTATCATACGTGTAAAAAAAATTTTAATGAAATCCTGAGTAATTGGTGATTTTGATGTATCAATTTATATATAAAAGTTTAAAACATATACCTAAATGGATCGCTTTATTTTGTTAAAGCTTTGTATCTGACTGTATACAAATTTTTTTAATGGTGCACGAATCGACAGTGGAAAAATAATAAAATAAAAAGGTGTCGGTTCATCCATTGTAGATGAAAAAGCAAGCCATCCGGCTTATTTACGAATAAAAACGGAACACATTCTGTAAACCATTATAAATTTACAAGACATCAAGTATTACATTATAATAAAATATACTATAACATATTTTTTAACAAATAACGAGTGCAAACCCTTCTAGATAGAGAGCGCAAACTGTATGGAGTTTGCGCTCGCCGACCCTGCCGCTCGCTTCCCCGCGTTCCCCCAGCGTTGCTCTGTGCAAGTACATGAGTCGGCCGACTGTTAGTATTAAGACTGTGGTATTAGTCTGGCTAATACAGTAAAACTCATTGAAGCTATGTTTGGTTCTTGCCGATGTAGATAGCTGAAACACGATGCAAGCGTTGGTGTTTATCATGTCGTCGGTTTAAAGAAGCTAGCAACAAATGATTCATTTTATAAGTTTGTGATAATAGAGTCAAGAAAATATAAACATAAAGATATTCACTTTGATAATATTTTATTGTGATAAAACACTTACTAAAATATATACTAGGTTTACCCGTGACTTTCGGTATTAATAGTAGCTGTGCCATTCTCGACTGTAATGAATCTGGTTACTAAAACGTATATTTACGCCCATATCCCACTAAGAGGTAGGTAGAGGCATAAGTCATAACCACCCACGACTAGCCGAAGACACTAATCCCACAATGTGATAGGTGGCAAACCAATCGAAAACGGGGTATATATCCAATCCCGAGCAAAATTTTTTTTATTAGAAAATTGGAAAAATCACATTTTCTTATTGTTGTTCGATTGAAGCCCGGGAATCGAACCCGGAACCTGATGAAGTCAAGTCCAACACCTGGACCGCTAGACCACATTGGCAAAAATTACTAAAACACACTTACCTATACTAATGAACCAATGGACATTACCAAGCAGTAATGTTATGGCGGTAGAAACGTAGTGTTTCTCTTAAATAGTTGAATAGTTAATCTATATATTATTATGTGATGCCAAAACTTTGACCCCTTTTTACGAAAACTGCGATGGCGGAGGAAGATAAAATTTGGCACAATTATAGTTTATGTGTAGAAGAAGTGCAGAACGCTATTATTTTTCAATGATAATGCTCATAAAGTACATTACATCAATAAATAAAACATTACCCACACTACCATGCATTTGACACACACAAACAAATATATTGATGATAACGATAAAATATCACAGATGGCGCACTAAAATGTTTGGAAACAAAATAGTTGGTCTTGAGAAATGAAGATGGCGTTCTTATCAACAAGATATTAAAATTTATTATGGTCGAATTTTGACCAATGGGCGACCACTAGTGTTAATAATTCGTTAGTATTGTGTTTAAGAGAACAAAATGACACAAATCCTGTTTCAATTTCCAATCTTGCATAAAATCGATATCCAATAGTGACCCTACAGTTAAAGTGGTAATTGTGTAACAGTGGCAAGTTTAATCAACATTCTACCTTTAAGTCTTGGTCACGTTCATGACAAAAGAACGGTGCTCGTCTTATATCTAAACTTACATATTGATAAGATGTGAATATTTTTATCGATAAGCAGTTTCAATTGTCACCCCTAATGGCATAAGACTCACGGTGACTGTTAATAAATTGAATAATTATATCGACACCAATGACTTTCGACACTATATTATATAATATTAAGAACAATATCAATGTCATCATTAGTAAAATATAAGGCCTTGAACCCCTGAATGGATTATTTAGTATATTTTATCATGGGATGAGATAGTGAACAAGTACATGAGTGTCCTGATGGTCAGAGACAACCGAGGTCTATAAAAACCATAGATGTTATAGGCACCTATAATGCCTATCGTTGGCAATGGTATTAGGCTTGTAATATAAATTATATCCTCCAATCCAAACACATTGCCATTATGTCAGCAGGAATGGGTCAAGCAGTGGATTCCTCCCCGGATAAGTTGACACCTGTAGCACTCTACTACCAGTGATCATCAAGACGTAATAAACCATAGATGTGGTAGAAGCGTCGCTAGTTGTGGCTGAAATGTTCAGACAATTATTGTTCAAATCTACCCTACCTTCCGGACCGTAATATGGAGGCAGAAATAAGTGAGACAGTGGATCCCTATCGGACGACTTGCAGCGCGGCACCCTACCACTACTGTTCTTGTTAGTGAGGACCTGTTTAACTTGTACTCGTCACTAGGTAGCTACCAAGCTGGACGGCAGATTATCTGTAAGGTTACCCCTGAATCTCGATATCAAGGGAATTAGAAATTGGAATAATACCTATATTAGGTGATTTTATGTACTTTTGAGCAGTGTAATAGCGAATTGTTAACATTTGATTAAGTACAAAGAAATTCAACGAATCCGATAAAATAATTTATTGTTTACCTGTTTAACTATAGCCTGTGTTTTAATCTCAGAGACCTAATTGCCAGGTGTGAAGTTTACAAACAATGATACCTGGGTCGTTACTACAAAAACTACCGATTTTACAAAACGTAAACTAATATCGATTTTTGAAGAATGAAAACCTTTTTTTCGATACTACAACATTAAATGTATTAGTTATTTTATACTGACATGGAAAAAGAGAACGTTATTTGAAAGATTTTTTTTTATTTACGATTTTCCGAAGTGGTTCCATTGCCACCAAGTCTGCTGATGATTTTTGGTGTAATTAAACGAGATTGTATTGAAATTGAAGTCGGATTTTTACAATTTACTGAGTTGTAAATTCTTTCAATCTATTGAAGTGTTCAAATGCGTCTGTTGTACCTGTTATGTGCAAGTTATCAATTACCTACTGTTATTTTTTTACATTAAGTTTGGTGATTTTGGTTCACTTGCATTGTTTTTTTTACTACCTAGCTATATCGCGTCATGTTTTAAAATAAAATATCCCAAAGCCCTGGAAAAATTACGCAAATTGATCTAACCCTAAAGTAAGAAAATTATAAGCTTGTATTAATGGCGCTAATCGGGAATACTAATACATAAAAATACTTGTTAATGTTTTTATATATATTTTCCCTGTGTTGATCCGGGTCATTTGTGAAGATGGACAAAATGCTGTCGTGCCTGGCTGCTCGTAAGAGGTCAGCAAAGGAAAAATGGGTTATTACCAACAAGACCACCGGGTGTAGTGCTGTGCAGCAACTTGCCCGGATAGGGATCCACCGCCTTACCTATTCCTGCCTACCTGCAAAGTATAGCAAATATATATAATAAAGATAGCAAAGTAAATAAGCAAAAAGGAAGATTCCGTTCCGGTCCGGAAGGAAGGAAGGTTCCGTTATAAAATTTATACTGGTATTTATTTAAGCACGAGTATTATTTATTTAAGCGGATAGGTAGGTTTCCTAAAGCAAATAAATACACGTCACGTGTGCTCTTACCTATTTGACATCACAATTCACAACTCGCAAGGTCAAGTTATACAAAAGACTCACCATAGTCTCCAAACCAGATCATGACAAATGCAGAACGAGAAAGAAATAGGTAAACTGGTGATATCAATCCAAGAAACAACATTGACTCATACGTCCATTCACTCGCTCTGTAAACTAAAAGAAAATTTAGACAGTTATAAATATTTCTTCCAACGAAGATATAGACGGACGGACTTGGAGGACTTTTTCTTTCCATCTTCCGATTAATATTAAATTTGGATTTAATCTACGGTCCAGACGGATGAAAACCAATGTTTACAACCATGTGCTTACGACCATGACCATGGCTAAACGAATGACGAATGAAATAGTTAACTATTAACATTTCTAGGTGGACAAAGTGGATCTAGATCTATACGATCTACCAGCACATCGGTAGTTGATGCGAGTGTCATACTAGGTAAGTACAAATGAAAATAATTAAAAACAAAGAAAAATCGACGATACTAGATTTTGTGAGGACGAGATGAGTTAGAATTCTAAAGGTATCTCTTATATCTAAAATATAAGAATGTAGAAAATGTGGAAAAAAAACTAATATTTTCTTTTATGCTTTTTTGCATAAGGTAGCCAACAAGCAGACAAGGTGGCTCTCCTGATGGTAAGAAATTTCTATGGTCTATAAACACCACAGATGTTATAGGTTCGTGTGGTTGCCTCTGATGAGCAGCAAGGCATGAAATCATCAGAGGTTTATTTTTTATATTGTTTATTTTATACTCCTAGACCAACACGGAGAAAATATAACATACATAAATATTACATGTTCATATATTATATGAGTTCTAAAAATGTGAAGTAAGTAATTGTGTTTTCTACTTCTAAACTATCTAGCATGAGGTTAAAACTTAAGTTTCACAGTTATAAATCTTCTTCGATCTTATCGAATTATACAGATTCTCCCCGTGTAGGTCCGGGCTCCTTTGCAGAATAGACCATCTGCCTTCCTGCCAGGCTGCTTGTAAAAGGCGAGCATAGACTTAACCGTCACCGACACCGTGACATCTTATGCAGCAACTCGCCCGGATTGGTATATCCGCCTTAAGTATTCCTGCCGCCATAACTTCAGTGCTTGCCGTTGTCGTGTTTAGGTGCGGAGGGTAAGGTAGCCGGTAAAATTACTTTTGCTCGGGGCCTAACATCCCGACCTAAGGTTAGCAACGCGCCATTACCACCTGTGGTGTCTCTAGGCGTCGTGAATTTCTTGCAAACAGAAAATCCGTCTGCTTGTTTGCTTTCCAATATAATAAAAAAAAGATACTTTAGATATTTCAGTACATTACAAAAGAACTTTAACTTCCTGCACCCCGTACAATTTTATTTAAAACTAAATTAAGCCAAGTCCAGATATATTTTTATGTTTCTTCATTTTTAATTATTTTGGGTAAAATGTATTGATTTAATGGTAGTTAATTAATAATTTGATCACGCGATTTTAGCAAAAAGGTTTAGTTTAAATAGAGGTAGACATATCTTTTAAGTTTCTTACGTAAGCTTACCATTTACCTTTCCACCATCTACCCAAATCCGGATATAGCAATGGTTGAGCGCTAGTATACCTAACGGCAGGAATAAATAATGGGCTGGTTTACGGATTAAAGATACAAAAATAATGGGTCGCTTGTTTCAGCGATATCTGAAGGAAGAGGTATGGCCCGTGGAGAAATCGGTATTGCCGCTGTAGACCTTCGCCATCCACATCTAGTGCTTTGCCAGTTTAGCGATACCCTGCTGTATACTCACACGCTAACGAAAATCAACATATTGAATCCTGTAGAGGTAGTTTTATTACGTATTTTTAATTCTTGGCCAAAAAAGGGCGTGTTATTTAGTCTTTGTATGTGTTTGTTTGTGGCATCATAACTCCTAAACCAATGGACCGATTTCAGTGCAGATTTTTTGGTTTGAAAGCTAACGTGATCGATATGATTACTAGTTACGTAACTTAAGGGTTTTGACGGTTTTGACTACTGAACGTTTTTAATTTTATCAATATATTTTTAATTTTGATTTTATAGTTAAAGGACTAAGAAGGAAAAGCTATATTTTTGTTGTATTGTTTTTTTTTTGTTGCACTATTAGGATTAATGCCACTTTTATATCCATTGGCTTTGCCGTAACAATTTAAGTATCTAACATATTTATTTTAAATAAGCAGCGGTTTTACATTGACAGTAGAATTGGAATAATGCTTGTCATGGTACTTACTGCCGGACAGATCCATAAATTAAATATGACACTGGTCAAGACAGTATATATTACTATAAAATTATTGATCCAGATCTTTTTGTTTAGAATGTACGCTTTTAACCAAAAATATCTGGATCAAAAAAGTCTTACCACAAAAAAGATTAGACGCTTGTTTTACTAAACTCTGTCTAAAATTTACATCCAACTAACATGTTACATGTGGATGGCGTAGAGGCTTACGGCAAGCATACGACGTTATGGCGGCAGGAATAGGTAAGGCGGTGGTAGCAATCCGGGCGAGTCGCTGCGAAAGGCTACCACCTAGTAGGATGTCACGGTGTATAGGCATAGGCATAGTCACTAGACTATGCCTATGCCGGTGTAGTAAGCCTATGCTCGCTTTTTACGAGCTGCCTGGCAGGAAGGCAGATGGTCTATTCTGCAAAGGAGCCCGGACCAACAATATTTTCACACTACGGATTTACGCTTCCAGAAAAGTGTTTTGCAAGTGTGAAAATGTGAACCTTTGTTTTGTACCAATCATGGCGATATTTGGTACACGGGGGCACTGTTAAAAGCGTAAAGTATTTTGTTCCTCAATTTTTTTTTTATTAGAAGATAAGGTGGCCGGTAAAATTACGTTTGCTCGAGGCCTAACATTCCGGCCTTGGGTTGGCATCGTACCATTACCCACCCTTTTAGTCTAGGCTGGATAATCTGCTTGTTTGTCTGCTTGTTTGCCTTCCAATATCATAAAAAAATCAAAAAAAATTGAATAGCTTTAGTAAAGAAAAAATAGTCAAAGCCGCGGGTGGTTAAACAATGTGTTTCTGGATACAGATTATCATACCTCATACATTCTGTGAAGGGTCTCAACCAAATCAACTATATAAGCTGATTAAGGATCAATTTCCACTGATCAACTTGACACCAGTGCAAAGAAGACACTTCAATGATGCTGCCGGTCGCCAACAAATACAGACACTTGTCGCTCCTCAATATAGTGCTGTTTACCTCCAAGTTATTCATAAGTATGTTCACAATTATATTAAATTGTTAAATGTTACTTTCGAACTTTCCTTATCTAAAAATATCGCTGGGAATATATACGACTAGATCTAGCCTTAAACTATATAACACACCGAGATCTGAGGAGTTTCTGTGATGAGGTCGTCAATATAGTCAAAAAGTAATGCATTTTTTTGTTTAAATATAAGTGACTTTTTTGGACGTTGAGAAATTTTTGGAATCATCTGCAACTTTGTGTGGTCTTCAACTTTGCAACAACAGTAGACAGTAGGTAGACAGGGTTAAATTTAATTCTAGTTTTTAAATGTTTTGGTAAAAAATAATCAAATTAGTTATAAATATAAATAATTGACTTAAAAGTTAAAGTATATGTAATTAAAAAATATTTTTATAAATGTTAAAATATTTGCATACCAAAACATGGTAGAATATGTTGATATACTTAAATATTTTTATATTCCGCAAATAAATAATTTTCTTTCTTCTTTCTTTCTTTAAACAATCTGTTATTTTATAAAGAAACCTAAAATTGTTTCAGGTTTTACGCTCTAACAGCTGCAGCAGCTGTTCTAAAATATGTTGAATATATTCAGTGCATAGTATTTGCAAGAGAATCCTTGAAGATTGAATATCATTCATCGGAAAACACGATGATTATTGGTAATATTTTAACAACTACCCAATAACAAAAAAAAGGTATATCTATGGCCATATCCCCGAAGAGGTAGGCATAGGTGCAACCAGGGCACCCACGGCTAACCGAAGACACCAAGTCCCACAATGTGATTGGTGGCGGGCCTATCGCCAACTTTTTATTATATATATATATATATATTTATTATATCTATACTATATTTTTTATTAGAAAACTAGTCGACCTTGCGAACTTCGTACAGTTACTGACAGTCTGTTTAAAAAAATAAAATGTTGTTTTTTGTTATTTTCTCTGCAATATTCCTAGTTATCTCTTCATACGTAGATTCATATGTGCCTTTTCTGACAATAACTAACACAACAAAAAAAAAAAGAATTAACTGTGGATTTCATTTTTATATAGAATAAATAAAATATTCTATTTGTTACCCTACCAGAGGATCGAACCCGAGACCTAACAAACTTTATTTCAAACACAGTCGCTATTCATAAACCTATCACTTCTCATAATAGTTTTCTTTCTCATACAAATTCAAATTTAAGACGTGGGCACAGCAACTCAGCTGGAACTGGTGCAACCTCTGGTCCCTTCAGCTGGATACACTTGTTGTTTACTGGGAGTACTAGGTCCTACTTTCACCATTGGTGGTATCAGAGCATTAAGAGCGGCCATACTACAACCGTCTTGTAACAAGGAGGTGATAGAGGCCAGGCTAGATGCTGTTCAGGAGTTGATCGACGATGAAACTGGACTGGTGGTGGATTTGCAGGTGATTATTTATATATCTTAGGTAAGCAAAGTAGACGGATTTCTTAATCACGTCGGAATCAATCAGAGATACATCCTATCCTACTAATATTACAAATGCGAAAGTTTGTATGGTTGTTTATTTGTTTGTTAGTCCTTCCGCTGAACCAATTTTCTTGAAATTTCACATAATGAGTAACTAGGCCTAACACCTAAGATAGTCTTTATCCGAAAAAATGTAATGGGAATGGGGCCATTAACCACGCGGACAAAGCCGCTGGTAACAGCTAGTAATATATAAATGTTGGAATCTAAAGCCTCCTCAGTGAGTTTTCGAACTTCTTACCCTCTAAATCGGGATAAAATGGAATCAGGCAAAATCGAGCACTAACATTGCAGCAGCAGCAGAATAATAGTTCATTCAGCAGAAATTTTATTTCTTGTGAATTATAAAACTTTGCGAGTTAAATAAATAAATCAATCTCCCTGGACAAATCACACAAATTTTATATGCTTGTGTTATGGATGTTACTCAACGATACTAATACATAGAAATACTTAAATAGATACCAGAATAAATTTAATGTTTCCGAACCGAGTTGTTTTTTTACAATTTGGTTCACGATACTAAAAAATATTTTGGTACACATTGAATGTTAAGTCTAGAATAATTTTCAGGATGTAATCAAAAAACTAACAGACATTGACAAAATTCTATTATTATGTATTGAAACTCCAAACCAGCAAGCGGATAAGTATGGTGAAGCTCAACTAAACCAGATATTATTATTGAAAACTACAATGGAGTTGGTGCCGAAACTTGTAGACGCCCTCCAAAATGTAGAAAGTGGTAGAATAAGGAAAATTACAATGGTAAATAATTTTCTAAAAATTTTTTTTGTTTACTGTACAATAGCTGTTGGTTGGAGTAAAATACGTTGGTACGAAAGATTTTCCAACAGTAAATGGTATCCTAGGTGCTAACTCGGACTATATGCGCCTGGTACTCAAAATTTGGTAAAAAAAACAATTCAGCAGTTTTTGCGTGACAAATGAACAAGTGTTTTCGTCCGTCCGTGGGCGGAGGTGATCACTTTCCATCAGGTGACCCACTTGCTCGTTTGCCTCCTCTTATATAAAAAAAATGACAAAAAAATTTAAACCTGCGCACAATACGTAGAATTCCTTAAAAAAATAATTAATATACAGATTTATCACTATTTAAGTATTCGTATTGATTAGCATGTAAATGTCGTAAAATGGCGAAATAGGACTCGGCTCTTCCGATGGTAAGGTAAGAGTCGACCACATACACGTTATTTTTGTAGCGGTATTTTGTGGTTACCCTATAAATCGAACAGAAACACGACTGTGCTATACACTGTCTTTGTGGCGATAAGAGTAGACAAAGTGGTGGTATCTTACCATCAACGCTTACTTATAAATTGCAGAACAGCCCACATAAATACATACATACATAATATACATGTCTTCACGCCAAGTCCCTTACGTGGTAGGCAGAGAGTATCGAGTGCCAAACCTCACGATCCTGACAAACCTGTCGGTATGGTTTCTTCACATTCATTACCCTTTTCATACAAACACGCCAGTTTCGGCCTACATAAGTATTTTACGTATGTGTGTTATTAATTGTATCCATATATTTCATTGATTTAAGCGTTACTTTGTGGAAATCCATTATAGCATATATAATGTATACAATATATGTATAATAAGCCTTTATTTTGCCAATTCCAAGGAATCAGCAAAACGAAGGCTTAATATAGGTACACCAAAATTATCTAATGTTACTTCATAGGACTTAGAAAATCCACATTACCAAGAAATAGCTAACCGAATACGCAATGTCATTCAAGACGATGCACATCTAGAAAAAGGGGCGATGCGTAATCTTCAACGATGTTTTGCCGTAAAACCAGAGATAAATGGTCTTCTAGATGTTGCCAGACGAACTTACTCGGAGCTCATCGATGATATCCAGAAGATGGTGGAACAGCTTAGCGAAACATACGACTTGCCTCTTCGCCTGAATCAGAATGTGATGAAAGGTTTTCATATCGTGTTACCAGTTGCGCCTAAAAATAGGAGACATTTCAATGTTGAAGATTTGCCGTCGTTATTTATACAGGTATATTTCAATTCTTTCTTCTTCCAAGTGGGACCTTTAGTAACTTTCGACGGAAAAAGAGTAGCACTTATTATCGCCTCTGTGGTCTAGCGGTGCAGGTATTGGACATAACTTCATGAAATCCTGGGTTCGATCTCCAACAACAAAAAAAAAGTCGGGCAACAAAAAAAGTTGTATAATATTTGAAATTATAATTTTCTAATAAAAAATATTGTGGCCGGGATTGGACATGTGACCTGTTGACGATAGGCTAGCTACCTATCACATTAATGGACTTAGTGTCTTTGGCTAGTCGTGGGTACCTTGGTACGTCTGCCCATCTCTTTGGGGGATATGGGCACACAGTAGCATGCCGCGTGCATGCCCTGATCAAGCAAAGTTTATATGAAGTTGGAATACCTACTGTACAGGTAACATTACCGTGATATGGGGGTGAAGATACTTTTAGATACCTACTTAATGAAAGTTTGACGCGCGCGCGCGTTTGTGTGTGTGTGTGTGTTAAATACCTACCTATATTTATGAAAATTTGTATATCTAAATTTGTAATTCAGTCCAATAGTATAAAAAATGGTGATAACATCACTTGAATTTGCAGGTCCTTTACAATGGAGTAAGTGTAACAATGACGACTGAAGAGTTGGTGATCCTAGATCAGCAAGCAAAGGAATCACTGAATGAAATACAAAAAATGAGTAATATGTAAGAGCAAGGGCAGCCATGTAAAATTATTTTTATAACCTTCATTAATCATACAATGATACCAAATCCACAGTATAAGTATGACAGAGTATAGAAACTAAGCCAGTTTGATAAAACTAGAGGTCGCCCGTTTATCGAAATGCGACCATAATAAATTTTAATATCTTGTTGATAAGAACGCCATCTTCACTTCTCAAGACCAACTACTTTGTTTTCAAACTTTTTATTGCGACATCTGTGATCTTTTATCGTTATCATCAATATATTTGTGTGTGTGTGTCAAATGATTGATTGATTTTATTGTATTGATTATTTTACATTTGTTATTTTATACTTTATTATATTGATTATTTTATTTATTGATTTAATATGCTTTATAAGCATTATTATTGAACAATATTAGCGTTCTGAACTTCTCCTATACATAAACTAGAAGTGTGCCAAATTTCATGAGTTCTTAATTATGCGTTCTGCGTTCGCGCAATTTTCGTAAAAAGGGGTCGAACATTTTGGCATCTCGTATTAATATAATATAGATAAATGTATTTTTATGTCTTTATTTAATAAAAAAATCAATGCATTATTAGTCTGGTCAATTTAGCCGAAAAAATAGGGGTAACCTTGCATTAATTCCCTTAAAGCTGAAAATTTACATAAATGTTTGCATAAGTAGACAGACATATTATATCCTGATGGATTTTATTTTATCGGGTATAATATATTTTTAACTTTATTAAACGCCACTTATTAAACGCCTCTATGGCCAAAGGGCTAGCCTAATGCCGATGACTGATGAAAATGCTCATGTTCAATTCTCGACAGAAGCAAGCATAAAATGTATATACATTTTGTAGGTATTGCGGATTTCAAAATTTCTTGTGTTTTTTAAAATCTTTTTTAGGTATTTTATATAGCTTTATACTTAGCTAACCTCGTACAACATATCTGGTACAATGAATATTGATGCTTAGTACATTACTATGCATACCTATTACATTCAAACCTATATACAGTCCTATTGTTAGAAGGTTTGTATTTAAGTATCTACCCATGTTTCTGTTAGATATTAGTAGGTATCGTTAACTTACATCTATGACTGTCAAATAATGAACTTAATTGGAGGTTCGGTCAAGTCTTAAATAATTATATTTTTTAATGCTTAGCCTCGACAAAACCTAACCGTAATGTAAGTAACTCAGGAGTAAGGAGCATATTTATCACTTCAGCTTTTAAACGAAAAAAATCCGCATCGTGTCCATACGTCTAGGAGTTCTAATGCTACAGACGAACCGAAATAGAGAGAGGGGAGAGACAGATACGTCAACCTTAAAATGCCCCTCGTTTTCTGTCGGTAGATAAAAAAATTGATTTAACAAAATCAAATTTTATTTATTCAGTGTAATCTCCAGTCTTCTCAAAGACTTGCGTCCATTCATGTCAAGTCTCTACAAACTCTGCGAGGATGTTGCTGATTTGGATATTTTGCTAGCACTAGCTCAGGTAAGAATTTGTTTTTTGTTATTTCGTTCACAATATTGTATACTAGCGGCCCGCCTCTGCTTTGCAAGGGTATAAAATATACATACTCGTATAAACTTTCCTCTTCATTCACTTTATCTATTTAAAAAACCGCATCAAAATCCGTTGCGTAGTTTTAAAGATTTAAGCATTCAAAGGGACATAGGGATAGGCCCGATAGAGGAAGCGACATTGTTTATACAATGTAGTGAAGTACAGTTATTATTAATTCATTTGTAAAAACTCCTTTGTTTTTAAACCGTTTGAAAAAATATGTTTAGCGATAATGTGCAAATTATTACGTAAATGTCGATAACTACTACTAGAGTAAGTACCTACCTACCATATTAAAAACTACTATTATTGTTCGACCATTCTGTGTCCACTACGTGTATCGATCGCGTTCTGGGTTTTTAGGGTTGGGTTACCGGTAAACAATCCAGATAGCAAAATTGCCTCAATAGTTTCTCATGTAAATTTGGAAAATACAACCCTAATTATAGGGTATTGTTAAAATAGGGGTATAATCACCAAAAAAATTAAAAATAACATTACAATTAATATATAACCATAGAAAATTAAAAAAAAAGTATATTATAAAGAAGCTTTTTTCATAAATCTTAATCGACAAACTCAAGGCGCGATATATTTTACAATTCGAAATAATCCTTAAAAAAAATCAAGAACTTCCGACAAAACCTATAGAACGTAATGTAGCCAAGAACCACCTCGAACACGTCAGCTTTCAAACTAAAAAATCCACATCGAAATCGATCCATCCGTTCAAAAGTTATACTGCCACAGACACTTCAAACTTATAAGTTATAACAACCCTTTTTGTCCGTCAGGGATTGTTAAAATTGAATATTTTTTGCGTATTTGGCATCAACTTGAAACTGGTAGCTACAGTTTTAGAACTTAGTTGTTTAAGATAAATAATGAGTGTATTAGTGTACACACTTAAGAAGTTTCCACATTTTTCGTGGAGCATAACAGAAAATATGTTTGATTTCAAAATAACTTTAGATGTATATCTTACGTTTCGCGAGATCTTCAAGATATGTATAACGGCAGGCGAAAATTTGAAGATATAAATGCCGGCAAAACAAAAATCACGAAGAGGGCCGTTTGAAATCCGGCGATAAAAAACAGTGTTAATTTGTGGACAAATGCGACGGCAAATTTATCTCATACGTCTATGAAGTAGATTCACTTTAAAAATGTTTCTTAAATATATTTTGTTTGTCGTGAAAAAATATTTTTTTCAAATATTCGAAGGCTGGTTCAGCGGGGTCATACATCAGGCCGGAGTTCAACACCTACCTGGATGTACGAAACAGCGTACACCCGTTACTAGACTACAACAGCCAAGTGTTGCCAGTGCCTAATGACATTGTAAGTATATCGACTAATATCCTAATCGTGTTAGGAGAAATAAAAAATCCATTCTAATATTATAAATGCGAAAGTCTGTTTGTTACACTTTCATGGCTAAACCTCTAAAATGATTTACAACTAATTCCATATTCATATAGAACTGTTGAAATATATGCTACTTTTTCAAAAATCTTTTCTAGAGGAGAGTATGAAAATTTTTGTAAAAATCTATTTTACGCTGACGAAGTCACGGATCAACAGCTAATATTTTTTTTTATTACGATAATGGAAGGCAGGCGGATTTCCTGATGGTAAAATAATCACGCCGCCTAGAGACACCAAAGGTGGTAATGGTGCCTTGCCAACATGAGGTCGGGATGTTAGGCCTCGAGCAAAAGTAAGTTTACTGGCTACCTTACCCCATAGATTACTTAATTGTCCTTACCCTCCGATCCGGAACACGTCAACGGCAAGCACTGGACGTTATGGTGGCAGAAATAGGTAAGGCGGTGGTACCAATCAGGGCGAGTCACAAAATATGTTTGATAAGACGCAAATGCGATTCCAATTTTGCATGATACCTACCGAAAGTCTAGAGATTTGCATGAGCTCATGTTAGACTATTGTTAGGAAGAGATAAATTTGCTTTAAAAAGATTTGCGTTTCGGAATCTGGCTGAAGCTTTGTTGTATATGTTTTGATGTAAATTTCTTTAACAAATGAACTGATTTTAGTGTGTTTCTTAATCGAAATCGCTTTCTGTTCCATTATCGTTGGGTAGAACTGTGGGTAAAACTATTGCAACAATTCATTAAACTCGTTTTTTTCTGGAATATCTTTGATGACACAACTCTTGCAATTTCATAATGTTTTGATACCAATCTTTATAAATTTAAATCATTCCACAAAAAAGTGTTTATATTCATTACAGTATGCAAGTCTAGAACACAATTTCACGATAATCACAGGACCAAATATGGGAGGGAAAAGCATTTATATAAAACAAGTCGCAATCATACAAATTATGGCACAAGTTAGTACAGTTTCTAAGCCTAGGTATTTCATGTTATAAACACCACGAAGAGGGATATTTTGCTGGAGCCGAAAACAATTTCCAAAAGCTAGCGAAATTTCTAAGCGTGAATAACACTTTTAATTTATTTTAGTATTCGATAATACTAAAGTAAACATCCTGCCTTCTAAAGCCCGGTGAAGTTGTTAAAACGCGAGTTTGAAACTCGAACGACAAATTTCGTAAGATGAAAATTCGTAAGAAGGTGCAGGGTGTTTGCGCGAATAAGACGGCGCAGGGCGCTTGCGCGAATGTTCGTGTTGTCATGTTTGTGACGGTAGCGCAATAAATGACTATTGTATTCTACCACATAAATCATAGTAGGTACTTTCATACTGATAACTAAAGAATTGCGTGCAAAATTATTTCCTAACCATTCCAAAATATCAAAAATGCACAACGTTATAATATTCAAGTTTTCACTTCTGCCGGCACTCCCAGATTGCAACCTGTCGTTTTTTTTCATTTAAACGCGGTTTATATAATTTTATTTAACACGGCGTATTCAAGTCTACTTATTTTTTTGTGTCTTTGCCTATGTCTTACTAAAACATCCCCATTGAAAGTTGCAGGGAAGATGGGAAAAACAATACTTTATTTTCCCCATACAAACTGAACGTGCAACGAAGTTCGCCGGAACAGCTAGTAGCAGATAAAATTACTTTTACTCAAGGTCTAAAATCACCCCTTCAGGTTGGCAACGCACTATTACAACCTTTGATGTTTCTAGACGGCGTAAATTTCTTACCATCAGGTAATACGTCTGCTTGATTGCCTTTCAATATCATTAAAATGTAGATTTTTTCTTACGTGTTTTCTGTAAACCCGCCAGTAATAGGGGGTCATATGGTACCCTTACAACTGAAGAGATAATGATGATTAATATTGACTTTACAGTTAGGCTGTTTTGTCCCAGCAACTAATGCGGTGCTTAGATTATGCGATAGAATTTTCTCAAGAATCGGATTCAACGATAGTGTGGAACTCAACGCTTCAACATATGTCGTTGAGGTAAGATATAGTGCATTATAAATAAACGTGAGATTCTTATTCATAGAAAAGAAGACTACATCACAAGGATCCCAGACGACTTGCCGACCAATAAGGAATGAGGACGCTCTTTTCTTTAATGTCTTCAAGTCGTACCCGTTTGGAAATACGATTGCAGTTATGTTCTTTAAGAAATCTTTGTTTAGGCTTGCTGATGAAAAGAAATCAATCATATGCAAATGACTACCTATGCCATGGCGGCTATTAAAAAAAACTCTTTACTTCTATCTTGGAAACACCTTAAGACATCGACCACGCATCCCAAAGATAATTCGCATCGAACTATAAACTTTGACAAGATGTGCAGTTTAATCTATTATACAGGATGACTGGTGAGATACCTTCAATATTTGAGGACGTGATAGTATGCGAACATATATCATGAAATAAAATAACATAAAAACGAAATATTAAATAACTTCTTAGTAAACTTCGTACACAGTACACCGAGAGTCCAGTATTTAACTGCGGAATAATTGGACACCGCGCGGACACCGCGGTAGCGGGATGGAGGGCGGGGGTGGCGGCGGCGTGTCGTGTGCCGCGCCGCACGTGACGGAGTATAATATCCAAATTTCACTTAATTTTAGAGATATTTCGATAAAAAAATTAAGCTTCTATTTTTTTTATTATCAAGTTAACGAGAATCGAGTACCGAGTACTCTCCATAAGTATTGAAGGTATCTCACCAGTCAGTCTGTATATGCTAAATCTGGTGTAGGTTTCAAGCTCCTTTGAAGAATTAGCTAACTGTTTGACCCCTATAAAGCGATCATCGTTTTGTTTGTATTTAATCTACTTGTAAATTTATTTTTACGATGGTTCATCCGAATTGGTCCCACCACCCTACCTACATAGTACATACACCCTTCTATTGTGTATATTATTTAATGTAATTACCTCTGTGGAATAATAGTCCTGCGTTGGCGGTGACTACAAGATCGGGCAACTCAAAAATGTACTATTTTAATTTTCTTTTGAAAAGAACCTTGCCCGGGATTGAATAATTTTGCAGTTGGCGATAGAATTGCCTCACATTCTAGAACTAAATATCATCGGCTAATCGTGGATACCAATGCTATACCTCTGCCTAACTCTTTGGGCTAAGAGAAACTCACTTCTCTATTGTGTCCATTTGAAATGGTAATTATCTTAAAATCTAGCAACGCAGGGTGTTTTGCGAGGGATTAAGAAAATAACTCTTCCTTCCCTTTCATCATCGATCTACATACTTTTATAAACATAGTTTTAAGAACTAATATGGCAGTGCCTCATGTGAATTTTTCCGAAGAAGAAATAATGCCTTTACATTTTTATATTAGTGGCACTTACATTTTGCTATTTACGAACATCTTGGTATTTCTTTTAAATTAAAAACTAAAAAAAATGGTTTTTAATTTAAACATTTCAGATGAAAGAAACTCAACATATACTCAAAGGCCTGACTCCGTCTAGTCTTGTGATAATAGATGAACTTTGCAGGTAAATTCAAAAATATTTTATCCATCGTTAACTGTTTATACTAAAACATAGATGGGGATCATTGGTCAGAAGCGTGTAGGTTGCGATCCCTGCCATTCCATTGAACAGATATTCTGGTAAAATGTACCGCAGAGCGAGCTAGGACGTTTCCTGGAGGCGACACGTACCCGTCACCCAACTAAAACTAAATAGACAGATGCGGCAATGGCCATCATGGCCATTACCCATCACGCCAAGCCCGAAAAGTCGATTCGACCAGTAGAGAATGCCAAACAGGCATGTAGAATAGAAATGAAAATTAGTGAAATGATCGATGTAATGGATGAAAAATGTCTGGATTTACTGTGAGTAACGGAGACTAAGCGAAAATAAATATTCCTGGACAAGTTACACAAATTAAATCTAATCCCGAAGTAAGAAAATTCTTTGAATGTGTTAGGGGCGTTAGTCAACGATAATGATACTTAAATAGATACCAGAATAAATTTAATAAACACCCATACCCGGAAATGCAGACTTCTAAATGTTCAACACACAAATGCCTGCCCCCGTCGAGCCTCACGGTTAGTCGGTGTAGTAAGGCATGTACGCTAGCCACTCGATCAACGAGGCGGTAAAAAAGGTAGTGATATTACCTAAAGGTGACAGATTGGCCCTGGGGTCTGGTGTACCACAAACCACAGCTGGGAGTCACGCTAGTTTTTGTAGTAGAAGCATAAAGCATAGAAAAGGAAAAGTTTGGGATTCTGTGAGGAATGGTCTGAATACGGATGAAGGAAATGTGAGAGTGATTATAATCGTTGTAATATATGTGTGGTGACTTGAATAGTAAGGTGGGGACGCGACGGTCCGATTATGACGCCGATAAGGTGATAAGACAGTGAATAATGCTTATTGTGGATTTGTGTGTGAAAAGAAATATTTTTAATTCTTGCACAATATTTCACCATAAGTACATACATCCGTAGATTGATTTGATTTTGATAGATAGTCGCCTCATGAAGTGTTTAATCTGGTGTCAAGAGCCTACAAGGGCCTGACTCTTAACACGTACCACTATTTGGTTACTATTCAGTTTAGGGGTCTTTTTAAGAAGTGGAGGCGTTAGCGTGGACCTGTTATATTTGGAGGGCTTGAAAGGATTAAAAGTAAAAAGTTGCAGAGTGTAGGAAGCATGTGTAAGAGTCAAGTCCAAGACTGGCTGGAAAGTGTGTACTGCATCTGCTACAAAGCCATTAGTTTGGTCAGTTTAGCGTCAAAAGTGTAGCTTCCACACGTGGCTATGCCGCATAGCAAGCAAATTTTTATTATAAAATCCACATCCAAATTTTTAACAAACATCCATCCATTCTCACAAACTTATACATTTATAATGTTAGTAGGATTTGGACAAATGCCTTCAAAGGTTAAGATCAATGAACCTGGAAATTCGTGGTGAACTGCCTGCTTTATGTAGACGGTGCTGTAGTTTATGGCTCTACCCCATTTGAGCTGCAAACACTGGCCACTGTTATGAAAGGTGAATGCAAAGAAAGAAGCTTACATTTAGCTGCGATGAAAAGCAAAGTAATAGTATTTGTAAAAGACGTAGCCAGAAAAGTTATAAGAGTTTAAGTTGATGATGTAGCGCTGGAACAACTAAATGAAATTGTAAATTTTGGTAGTGCTTTTAGCAGGGATGGATGGTACATCGTGAATGTAGAAAAGAAAATGTATGCAGGAAAGAGTATGAATGAAACGCTGGGTAAAGTATTTCAAAGTGAGGTTTGAGTGACGATGCTAGACTTGCTTTGGCATAATTCGGTGCTTATCTCAACGTTGTTGTACATAGAAGCAAGAGTTAAATATGTTAGAAAAAGCATGAGAGTAAGATCAATGCGGTTGAAAAAAGAGTGCCCCGGAACATCTTTGGTGTATAAATATAACTGTGAGATCCGAGAAAGAATGGGATTGAAAGAAAGTGTTGGTGTTAAAAGAGAAAGACATACTCCGCTGGTTCGGTCATGTGAAAAGAATGACAGATAAAAGATTGACAAAGCAGACATACATTACGAATGTGGAGGGATGTAGGTACCCGGGGAGACCTAAATTAATAATCCACTATCAAATCGCTTGTGTGCTATCCGAAGGTGGCGTTAAGAGTCTCCGAAACCAGTAAATCTTTATAAAAAGTGTAACGAATGTGAATTAAGTCAGGCAGGTCTGTCAGGATCGTGAGCTTTGGCATTTGATATTCTCTGTCACCCCGTGATGGTCTTGGCGTAAATATATGTATATATTTGTGTATTCCTGGCTCACATTTTGGTCTCAAAGATATGGTTGCCGATCGATTTGCAAATTATGCCTAACTCCTGGTCCACGCAATTGTGATGCACCCGTAACAATTATATTGTCTACAAGCTACGGTTGTCTCTTACCAACAAGATTGCTTGTTTACTGTCGTAACGTATTAAAATGAATAACAAAATGATTCAACATGTTTGATAAACTCTGAAAAATCTACATGTAATTTAGCTAAAACCATCTTGATCACATCAGCTTTCAAACCAAAAAATCCGCAACAAATCCGTCCATTTCTTCAAAAGTTATGGTGCCACACACACGGACATCTCAAACTTTTAACAAGAGAGACGTTGGGTCTGTTTTATAAGTCTATTTATATATGACGCTTTTGTGGTCTGGCCCTCTGGGCCTCTCTGGACCCAACTAAAATATGCTGCCAAAATAGGTAAGACGTTGGGTCGTCCCAACTCCCAAGACGCTGCAAAGTGCATAGCACTCTTCCACCAGTGAAGTAAGTAGCATAACTGGTTCTTCTGATTATAACATAATATAAAATATAACTTTTATACTACTTATTACTTTTTACTACTTTATACTCGTACTAACGACATTACTAGGAGTTACTTTGTTTTAACTTGATTTAGGACCCGTTATTGTATTAACCGACTGACTACTTGGAACACAGGTGCATCGCTGTCCTATGGCGTGGACGCTAGGCCTATTGTGCAAGTTTACCAATTATCCTATCCACTGAACTGAAACATGACTTCGTTATTATAACATGACGGCAGAAATGTGTGAGGCGGTGGATGCTCTGCCAGGGCACGTTGCTGTACAGTAATCTATAATACTAGAGGTTCATAATGGCCCATGTAATCTGCGTGTGCTCCCATCTTACGTGCAGCCTAAAATAGAAGTGGAGGACCCGGTCCAATACACACCTACATACGTACATCACACGAATTGATCTAATCACAAATAATATGTATGGTATGCCTGTTAGTCAACGATACCAATACATCGACATACTTTTGTTGTAACGAAATAAATTTAACATATTATTACCCAAACCCTCAATCGGGAATGGTTAGTCATCAACACTAACCCCAACCAGACGGTCTGGAAATAATCAGCCAATCTCAATTATTCTGTGACTAAGTTATCCTATGTGTTCATCACATTTCTACAACAAAACATGTTTTAGGGGAACATGCGTAGAAGAAGGCACCAGCATAGCTTGGGCTATATGTGAGGAGCTTATACTGTCTAAAGCCTTCACATTCTTTACTACACACTTCATATACCTAACAAGACTACAAGACCTTTATCCGTGTGTCGTCAAGTAAGTTTTTATTATATACTAGCTAACTCGGCTAACTTCGTACTGTCTGATAGGTATTAACAGTTTATAAAGTACATAAGTACTTTTTTATAACGGGTAACATCTATGGTGTGTAAAGGCCATTATCTCTTACAAGAGAGCCATAACAGACGCACAAACTTTCGCATTCATAATCTGGATGAGATTTATAGTCTGAAAACCAACTTAAGATGACTTATGAGCTCTTGCACATTACAAGTTTCATGTTATACTGAGCTGTATGTAATTTATAAACTACCTGGACAGTCATTTAAAAATATTCAAAAGTGTTTCGCATTTTTTATATATTTAATGCTTAGAACAAAAAATGATCCGTAATCCGGTGATTCGCAAGAGAACGAGAGTAACCGACTTAGTCCAGAAAGTCAGCAAGCTGAAGTGGCAATGGGCAGGCCACATCGCTCGCAGACACTATAACCGATTGGACGACCTCCCACCCGGTGGACTGATGATCTGGTTAAAGTCGCGGTGAGTCACTGGTTACAAGTGGCTGGTGACCGTGACATGTGGCGCTCTTTGTTAGAGGCCTATATATCCACAATTTATGGATGAAAACAATAAAAACCAAGCATATGTATTTCCCAATACATGCTCCTCTTTTCTTGGGATCATTAGGGCTACTAGTAAGCTATTTAACCAGTTGTTATTAAATGTCAATTATTTCATTTTTTTTAAATTGAATCAAAGTTCTCAACATACTTCATTAGTCAAATAAGCGTTACCATGAGCCCCAACATTAGTTATCCTCGACTAGCTTATGAGCCTACCGTTATATCGAAAACATAATAAAAACAATAGAGATAATTTTTGTTTATAAAATGTTGTCAGCTGCATGGCCAAGGGCGTAGCAAGGATTTCTATTAAGGAGGACAGACAAAGAATATCCTTGACTTTATATACAAGTACCTACCTATATTATCTTAATTATAGTGTTTATCGTATGAGCATAAGAAAAAATAAGGTTATAGTTTGAACTAAAACATAACAGCCAGAAGTAGCTTTTATACTTAACATAGAGTACTCTGCTAAAAGAGTACAATAATATACATATTTACAGGTGTAGTCTTTGACTTGACAAAGATTTTGCACAGTTTTGCATTCGTTTTTTTTAATTTTTTTTCCTTTTTCCATTGCACCTTTTTTTGGACAAATTTCTTTTTCATGCTTAATTTAATAGCTCGTAACGGTTTTTGTAAATCGGAGAATTGCACCATTATGTGAATGCTCTTGTAGAGGGGGGCAGTTGTTCCCCTCTGCCTATACCTTTACGGATTACCTGTATGGATTTTAATTAGATTGATATATGCCCGGTTCCTATATTCAAAAAACGAGTCGTTTTGATTACGGATGGTAGTATTTTGTACACTTAGTAAGATTACTAACAACGGTTGCTCATTTCCGACTATTGATTCTAAACATTTTTTTAAAATATTGGTAACGCTCCGTTACTTTTGAACAAATTACGAATGGTTTAGCTATATTACGATTCGTTGATTATAGGAATCGGGCAATAGTGAATAATATATAAATTGTAGGGTACAATCAGCAATGTGTGCCGATAAGTGGTAAGAAACAAAAATGGGAGCAATTGTTGCTTTCAATCTGGCTATCAATACATACAATATACAATCAATAAACAAAAGCTACTCAAACTAATACGCCATTCTAATCTAGACCATGCAATAGGATCGGAATTACGAAGTATAAAAACCTAGTTACTTTGATACCAAGAAAGTAAGTTCTGGTCGGGTAAACCGATACACTCTTGTTTCTGTCCTTGTGTTGTTGCGGCATCATGACATCCAGATATTGGTAGGATAATAATTGTAGCTGAATAATAAAATTCATTTTAAATAAAATTACTTTTCAGTCGCCATACCGCTGTTACAGAAGAGGTATCAAATCTAGAAACATCTGAGAAAAGACTAGTTTATAAACACAAAATTGAACCAGGGATAACAAAAATAGAAAATTACGGGTTAGCTCTAGCTGCCAAAACAAATCTACCGAAAGACACTATTAATTTCGCTAAGGAACTTGCGGAACTTATTGCCAAGAATAGAAAGGTAAAAAAAATTGGAATGAAAACATCAATATGTAAAATAAGCCTTTGCATGTGAAGAACGTGACAATTTATATTGTTTCCCGAGCTCTTCCTTTATTCGTGTTCTGGTCGCGGAGGTGGGTGGTGGGAAAGTCAGTTAGGCGTGTCACATTCTGTGTCGTTTGGAGGATTATTTGCCACAACAGTTACAGTGCTTACGCGGAATTAGCAAAACAAAGGCTTATTTTACATCTGTTACAATGGATTTCCGCAAAGTAACGCCTGATTCAATAAAATATCTGAAAACATCAAGCTTTCCTTTATTCTTTTTATTTTAATAACCTGCTTTATATTAGCCATTCGATTTTCCATGCTATTATGAATTTAATTGGGAAGAAATAGGAAAAATATCCTCATATCAGTGTTCCTATTACAGCATTAGCTCATTTTAAGACAGAGTAAATAGGCTAGCTTTGAAGCACCTAGTGTTAGAATTTATTAACACAAGTCGCTATGATAGTAAACATGTTCTAAATATTACATTCATACACACATGCATGAATATCTTTATACCAAATCCCTTAAGGGGTAGGTATAGAGTATCGAATGCCAAATGTTATGATCCTTGCAGACCTGCCCAGCTTTCTGCACATTCATTACTCTTTTTGATTTGATGAAAATGTTCATTTGTTTATAAACCCTTCAAAAAATAATACAATACTGTCACCTACACCAAACCAAAAGGACTAAACATGTAATGTCGTTCCAAAGCTAATAATAAAAAATAGCGATACCGCCGATTGTTAGGGACACAACCAACAATTTACTTATTTATTAACATAAATGATCTGTCAGTAGATAAAGCTAGTCTCAAACTATGGTAACTCAAAAATTTAAAAAAAATGATGAATCTAAACGAAACTACATGTAATGTAGCAAAGAACCATCTTTATCAAGTTAGCGTTCAAACAAAAACTCCCTCATCGAAATCGGCCCATCTGTTCAAAAGTTATGACGCCACAAACTGATACACGTACACCCAGACACGTCAAAATTATAACACTCCTCTTTCCGTCGGCGATTTAAAAAGTCCCGATTAAATACAACAAATAGTCATTTACAACTTGTTAAAAATTAAAATCATTGTACAATTTTAATAAAGCACAATCTATTGTACGATTTAACATGTTGAAAATTTCAGTCACTCAAATTAAGATCACCGGTAAAAAGTGAGGAAGAAGTTATTTATCAATTGTATGCGGATATCCAAAGAGAAACACGCAAACATGCCAATGAAAACGTTATCAAACAGATGATAAGACAGTTCAAAGACAAAAACACTCTGTTAATAGAGAGACTAAAAGATCAAAAACAAAGAAATGAAATTATGTTTGCTAAGATAGCTTCTTCAACTTCAACAATACCAAAATCTACATATTGTGAGTCCAATTACAATGTACCTTGCGAAACTATTCATAGTCTTACTGTGATTAATAATTTAAACCAACAAAACAATGATTGTAGTACAGAATCAAATGCATTAAAGATGTATGCCTCAGTAAAATTATCAACAGAATTATTAAATACACTTAATAACAAAGGGGATGGTTTTCATGATGAAATAGATGCTAAAATTACAAGTCAACAAACTGAAATGAGAGAAAACCTAATGGAATCGCAATATAACATTCACGACGAAAGCAATTTAAATGTAAATGAAACACAGGTTATAAATCTTACCGAAAATGAAGATAATAATACAAGTCCCGGGATCTCAAATGAAGAGATGTATACGAGACACCAAACGGAACTAGACCACTCGTTTAAAATGTACGATTTAAAAGCAAACGAAACACAAACCCTGAATGAAAATGAAGATATGCACCACGAACCTGAGAGTAGTCAAGAATTGGAATTCATTGATAATAGCCTATTAGACCAGTTCACAGATCAAAATAACAATCAGTTTATTAGTGAAATGGGAGAAGATTCTGATCTTGCCGAAGCTTTAACACAAATTATTGATGATACTTCAGAAGACCATTTGAAATCTCAAGTAAGTGACGATATGCCTCTTGATGAAGACCTGCAAGAATTAATGAGGGAAACAATAGACGACATAAATGAAGAGTTTAATAGAGTCAATTTAGAAAATATTATTTTAACACCACCACTCGGTTTTCGTGATACTTTTGAATAGGTTAATTATAAAATTGTATTGGTTATTTTCACATTCCAAGATGTTGTTTGTGTCCATTAAAAATACATGTAATTTTAGATTCTGATTGGTTTCATTCACTGTGAGGTACTTTTATTTGATAGAAGCTACACAAATAAATAATATAGAGCGAGAGCTTCATTATTTTGAACCTGAAAGTTTTTCTTAGCATATCCTCAACACAGGTAAGAACTTCTGAAGACTTACTTGAAGAACTTGAAGAGTTACTTCGACAGGTAAAAGGTAACACAAAGGTGTGTAAAATAGTACCTCGAATTCGTTAAAGTATAAAGCTCAGGTTTTCAATATTTTCTTTGAAAAAATATTAGACGTTACTTTTCATTGCCAGGCACCCGGTACGGTTGCAACCCTCTGCCAGACACTATGTCATAATCAGTGACAGTTTTGCATTTGACTAGTCTAATGTCATTAAAGAGGTAAGGTTAGCAGAAATGTTCTTATTGTTTTGAAAGTTTTTTGGCAGTGACTCATGACGTCATTTAGAAGCTCATTTTTGTCATAATATTTAGAAAACAAGAAAACGATACAAAAATAATTAAATAGATTTTATTAAAAAAACAAATAGTACCACCTAAATCTGCTTATTTATTAAATGCTCATTTCCGACTCTGGGACCGCAATTTCGCACATTTCTTGCTCATATTCTTCAATTCCTTCAGTTCTCATTGCAACTGATCTTGTCATCACCTGTTTGTAATATCCTAAATCACTCCGCTCTTTCCATTCTGGGCCAAAATGCTTAGTCAATAGGTTATCCACATCATTCAGTTTTGCTTGTTTGACTAATACATTATGTTTCTTTATTTGGTTCGGTCTCACATCTAAGAATGACTTTCCTCTTTTTAAAATGGACTTATAACTGCCTGCTTCAACATTATAATTTGGTTCACCTTGTAAAAATACATTATTGCTGCTATTTCTCCTCAAAAAAAACTTTTTCATTTTATTGAATTGAAAATGCCAATTCGCTGGAGGACGTATCACACCATTTAAGGCTGATTTCCAGTCCATAACATTATCAAAATGGATAACAGTCCCATAATGTTTATAAACTTCAATATACTCCTCTGGCTGTACCATGTTTTCAATGTGCTTTATTTCTTTTTCTATGAGGCCGAATACTCTATCCGGCGGAATAAAGGCACTCCTTTATTCCGCCTGTCCTGGTATAGGAAAAATCAATTCAATTTTTTTTATATGGGGTGGTGCTTGACTTAGCCAGGTGGCACACATACCAACCATAATGGAATTTTTATTTTGGGCACCACACCCATCAGCTACCAATCTTATGGTATTAATGTTTTGACTAAAAATTGTAGTTTGAAGTCTATGGTAGACTGCAGATGCTATCTCATTTGCGCCTTTACGGTGCTCGTCTTCTGTCCAGGTGTATATGTGACATTTTCTTTACCTAAAGTATTCTCACGTACTGATTTAACGACTGCAAAATTGTATGTGTACAGTTGGCGGCTGTAGTAAGCTGCCTGATCAGGTATTTTTGGCAAGACTTGGTTTTTCTGGCAGTCAAATGAGAAGACAACCATGTCTTCTCTTACTTCTTTTAGTAAGCGATAAAACGCTTTCACCTTTAAAATATGCAATCTTTTTTCAGCCATTAGGTTCGCTTTTTGTGTTGTGTCTGTAGACGTTTTAATTTTTTCCTGTAATTCGGTGCATTTTGAACAGGTATCAGTTCGGGGGCTCCCAAAACCCAAATTATAGCACCTGTTGAATACTGCCCTGAAATAACATTCGCGAACTTTAATGTCGTTGCTGCACTGATTCATGTAAATTTTCCACATCTTTCTAATATTTAAAGTAGACGGTAAATACTTTCTTATGATTGAGGAGCGACAGTAATGGGACTCCAAGCAATGAAAAGATTCAATAAATTTCTTGACAGCCCTTAACTTCTGCACGTTTTTTGCAGAAGTATGATCGCCCCCTCGGTTTTCTTTCACAACGGATCCTGTTTTGGCAAAAGTACGAGAGACAGTTCTAACTCTCTGAACTGTAATATTTAATATATGAACAAATGTTTTCTGGCAAACTCGTAGGAGCGTGACCTTCTTTCTTTTACATACAAATAGTTTTGTAGTATTTTGCGTTGGGTTCCGTTGTCCAACTCGAGGGCGGCGTCTGACAGCTTTTTTTACTTTGCAGTGTTTGAGAATGAAGGCATCCTGGTCTTTTTTATTATTAGTTCTATAAAATTGATCGTGAAAATTTGAAATGCCTAAGAGACTTAATTTTTTGCAATGAAATTTTTTGTCGTTTGGTCCGTGATTACATTTAGGTACACCAGGGGGCAATTTGGCCGAGTACCTAGAAAGCAAACGGTTTGAGTTAAATATACATATATGTAAGTTAAATCCTGATGTATGATAATTACGGTAAAATTAAATTAAACTACTTCATGATCAGTGATCCTTTATTCTATACAAAAAAAAACTAAAATAAAATTCACCAAAAACATTAAACCCATTTCCAAAACTAAGAATAGCCTTTATATCAAAACAAAATTTTAAAATAGGTTCACAATTAGCTGAGTAAGTACATTCTCACTCTTGTACACTAAAAAAAATTGACATAAATAATATCTAATATACTTACTTCTAATATAATATACTATACTTAAATAATAAAATATAATATACTATACCTACTATACTACTAATATAATATACTTAAGGGGATTACATTGCCCGATAACCTTGAAGATCTGGGCTTTGTATTGATGTTTAAAAGTATAGCGCCATCTACTGACAGAGCGTCATACTATAACAAAATTAACTGACGATTAGTTGAGATCACAGATACGTCGCAATATTGTTCGTAGTATATGCCTAATTTTATTTGCTCTCTGGGAGGCAGTACATTTTACACAGTGGATAACAGATTATTTATTTTGTGTTCCTATCACTTATGAAAATTGTCAGGAAAACCAAGTTTTCTATATTTACCTAATTGATCACAGGTGCTACTACAGAATACCTTCTGAAGGTCTGATGATGACCAGGTCAGCGCTCAACGGCTCTCAATAATGGAATGAGTCAGGAATACCAAGTTTTCATTAGTTACCTAATTGATCACGGGTGCTACTACTTCTGAAGGTCTGATGATGACCAGGTCAGCGCTCAACGGCTCTCAATAATGGAATGAGTCAGGAATACCAAGTTTTCGTTAGTTACCTAATTGATCACAGGTGCTACTACAGAATACCTTCTGAAGGTCTAATGATGACCAGGTCAGCGCTTAACGGCTCTCAATAATGGAATGAGTCAGGGATATAAAGTTTTCATTAGTTACCTAATTGATCACGGGTGCTACTACTTCTGAAGGTCTGATGATGACCAGGTCAGCGCTCAACGGCTCTCAATAATGGAATGAGTCAGGGATACCAAGTTTTCATTAGTTACCTAATTGATCACGGGTGCTACTACTTCTGAAGGTCTGATGATGACCAGGTCAGCGCTCAACGGCTCTCAATAATATAATAAGTCAGGAATACCAAGTTTTCGTTAGTTAAATAATTGATCACAGGTGCTACTACAGAATACCTTCTGAAGGTCTGATGATGACCAGGTCAGCGCTTAACGGCTCTCAATAATGGAATGAGTCAGGAATACCTAGTTTTCATTAGTTACCTAATTGATCACAGGTGCTACTACAGAATACCTTCTGAAGGTCTGATGATGACTAAGCCAGCGCTCAACGGCTCTCAATAATGGAATGAGTCAGGAATACCAAGTTTTCGTTAGTTACCTAATTGATCACAGGTGCTACTACAGAATACCTTCTGAAGGTCTGATGATGACCAGGTCAGCGCTTAACGGCTCTCAATAATGGAATGAGTCAGGAATACCTAGTTTTCATTAGTTACCTAATTGATCACAGGTGCTACTACAGAATACCTTCTGAAGGTCTGATGATGACTAGGCCAGCGCTCGACGGCTCTCAATAATGGAATGAGTCAGGAATACCAAGTTTTCGTTAGTTACCTAATTGATCACGGGTGGTACTACAGAATACCTTCTAAAGGTCTTATGATAAACAGATCAGCGCTCAATGACTCTCAATAATGGAATGAGTCAGAAATACCAAATTTTAGACATTTACCTAATTGATCGCACTACTTCCTACCTTCTGAAGGTCTGATGATCAGGTGAATGCTAAACAGTTTTCAGTTAGAAAACAAGAAGACCCAGGTTTTAAAATTTATCTAAGCACCCAACGGTTTTCAGAAACGACAAGATTTTGGTACAATTATTTTTAAACACTTTCGAATATTTCATTCAGCATGCACACGTCAGGCATAATAAGATGGGTAAGGTACCTAATGTATTGAAAGATTTATTAAAAGGTTTAAAATTTATACATTTTATTGACATAGTAGTAGAAGTAAAGTAAAAACCAATTAAAAAAATTAAAGATGTAACTAAAAATAAAGTATAAGTAAAGTAAAAAACAAGTTATAAAAAGTAAAATAAAATACAAATTAAAAATCACTGTCAAGAGGTTTAGAAGTTCTACATTCTAATGTCACAGTAGGAAAAGTAAAGTAAAAACCAATCAAAAAGTAAAAAAATATAAGTAAAAACAGCAGTAAGAAAAAAATTTGAAATTGAAATACAAGAAAAAAATACATGACAAGTAATAAAAAGTAAAACATATAAAGTTCAAAATCAAAAATTACTGAAATATTAAGAGATTTAGAAATTCTAAATTCCACTGTCACAGCAGAAAAAAAAATTAAAAAATTAAAAAATATGATAATTAAAATTAAATAAAAGTTGAAAAAAGGTTAAGTAAAATAAACGTAATAAAAAGTAAAATAGAAGTGTAAAGGGTTTGGTGATGGGGTCGATTGTGTGCTTTCTTGAAGTTCGCTAATATCTGGTTCTGGTGACTCTTCCGATTTTTGCACATTTTTTCGATCTTTTTTCTTTTTTATCGCCTCTAAAATATAAAATATATCGCCTCCTCCTCATTAGCTGGCGTATCAGACGGTTCACATGTTTGGTAGGGTTCTGGTAACGGTGAAATCTCCTGATTTTCTGATCCAGACTTAGACTGTTTTCTTAATTGCCTGGAAACAAAACCTTTAGTTATATTTGGTGTTGATTTATAAATAACTAGCTGCGCCCCGCGGTTTCACCCACGCATAAAGTGTGTCTCCATGTGTTATTCCAGAGCCGCTAGCTAGCTATCTCCATACCAAATTTCAGCTAAATCCGTTCAGGAGATTTTTTGTGAAAGAGTAACAAACATACATATATACCTACATCTATCTTGACTGAGGACTCCGAAGGTAGGTCCTTCGGAGTCTACCATCAGGTCAGTCAGTTCCTCACAGTCGCCCAGGTCTCAGTGAGCTCTTTCAAATGAGTACAAACACGCTGGTATACTTAGTGCCAGACTGACGTCTACCTACCTTCGGAGTCTACCATCAGGTCAGTCAGTTCCTCACAGCCACTCAGGTCTCCGTGGGCTCTTTCAAATGAGTACAAACATGCTGGTGTACATAGTGCCTGACTGAGGTCTACCTACCTTCGGAGTCTACCATCAGGTCAGTCAGATCCTCACAGTTACTCAGGTCTCCGTGAGCTCTTTCAAACGAGTACAAACATGCTGGTGTACATAGTGCCTGACTGAGGTCTACCTACCTTCGGAGTCTACCATCAGGTCAGTCAGTTCCTCACAGTCGCCCAGGTCTCAGTGAGCTCTTTCAAAAGAGTACAAACACGCTGGTGTACATAGTGCCAGACTGAGGTCTACCTACCTTCGGAGTCTACCATCAGGTCAGTCAGTTCCTCACAGTCACCCAGGTCTCAGTGAGCTCTTTCAAAAGAGTACAAACACGCTATTGTACATAGTGCCTGACTGAGGTCTACCTACCTTCGGAGTCTACCCTCAGGTCAGTCAGTTCCTCACAGTCGCCCAGGTCTCAGTGAGCTCTTTCAAATGAGTACAAACACGCTGGTATACTTAGTGCCAGACTGACGTCTACCTACCTTCGGAGTCTACCATCAGGTCAGTTAGTTCCTCACAGCCACTCAGGTCTCCGTGGGCTCTTTCAAATGAGTACAAACATGCTGGTGTACATAGTGCCTGACTGAGGTCTACCTACCTTCGGAGTCTGCCATCAGGTCAGTCAGTTCCTCACAGTCACCCATGTCTCAGTGAGCTCTTTTAAATGAGTACAAACATGCTGGTGTACATAGTGCCTGACTGAGGTCTACCTACCTTCGGAGTCTGCCATCAGGTCAGTCAGTTCCTCACAGTCATCCAGGTCTCAGTGAGCTCTTTCAAAAGAGTACAAACACGCTAGTGTACATAGTGCCAGACTGAGGTCTACCTACCTTCGGAGTCTACCCTCAGGTCAGTCAGTTCCTCACAGTCGCCCAGGTCTCAGTGAGCTCTTTCAAATGAGTACAAATACGCTGGTATACTTAGTGCCAGACTGACGTCTACCTACCTTCGGAGTCTACCATCAGGTCAGTTAGTTCCTCACAGCCACTCAGGTCTCCGTGGGCTCTTTCAAATGAGTACAAACATGCTGGTGTACATAGTGCCTGACTGAGGTCTACCTACCTTCGGAGTCTACCATCAGGTCAGTCAGTTCCTCACAGTCGCCCAGGTCTCAGTGAGCTCTTTCAAAAGAGTACAAACACGCTGGTGTACATAGTGCCAGACTGAGGTCTACCTCCTTCGGAGTCTACCATCAGGTCAGTCAGTTCCTCACAGCCACTCAGGTCTCCGTGAGCTCTTTCAAAAGAGTACAAACATGCTGGTGTACATAGTGCCTGACTGAGGTCTACCTACCTTCGGAGTCTATCATCAGGTCAGTCAGTTCCTCACAGTCGCCCAGGTCTCCGTGAGCTCTTTCAAATGAGTACAAATACGCTGGTGTACATAGTGCCTGACCGAGGTGCACCTACCTTCGGAGTCTACCATCAGGTCAGTCAGTTCCTCACAGTCGCCCAGGTCTCCGTGAGCTCTTTCAAATGAGTACAAACATGTTGGTGTACATAGTGCCTGACTGAGGTCTACCTACCTACCTACCTACCTTCGGAGTCTACCATCAGGGAGGGAGTACAAGATATTTATAAAAAAAAACGAAGTCTCGAAATTATCATGTTAGGTGTATAAAAGCTAAAAATATAACATCGTTGAAATAGATTAACAATGAGAATACAACACACTTCTAACAATATTATTCACTCAAGTAGGTACTTACCACTCCACTTAGGTACTTACCAATAGTTTTGGAGCGCTCGGCCACGCTTCACTTTACTTTTATTTTTATATTTAGGCATAGTCTTTGATCGATTTGAAAAGAAAACTTAATTAAAAATTAGGTTATAGTACACTTTGAAAATTAATTACAACTTGTATTATATGAAACAATTATTTTCTTTTCATTTAGAATAAGTTTTCATTCAGGATTGTTGATTTGAAAATAGATTTTGATAAAAATAACGCACGTACAGTCCACTCGTCGTAAGAGTCTTCAAGACACTAATAAGTAATATGTCGATTCTCGACAGTGTGACCAGATTTAATTTTAAGAAAATACCGAGGCACCTCAAAAAAATACTGAAATATACCGACTAACATAGGACAGATATACCAATAAAAATACTGATTTT
>NJDD01000661.1:231497-252694 GCA_002245505.1 Calephelis nemesis | reverse complement strand
ATTTTTTGAATGTATGCAAGATCAAAATTTTGTATATATATGATAATAGACCATGTATGACATTAACTACAACGCGATGTGATTGCCATATAAAATATGATGTTTCTATTCTGATCAAAAGATCAAATTGCGATGTCTGAAACGATATAAATGTTTAAATAAATTTCCCTTTTTTGATTTTGCAAAAACTTTGTTTTTTTATTTTATTTTATGACATTGTAGGGCAAACAAGCAGACGGATTTCCTGACGGTAAGGAATTCCCGCTACCTAGAGACACCAAAGGTGGTAATGGTGCGTGGCCCAACCAGAGGCCAGGATGTTAGGCCTCGAGCAAAAGTAAGTTTACCGGCTACCTTACCCTCCGAACCGGAACACATCATGACGTTATGGCGGCAGGAATAGGTAAGGCGGTGGTACCAATCCGGGTGAGTCGCTGCGAAACTCTACCACCTAGTCAGATGTCACGGTGTTAGTGACGGGAAGCCTATGCTCGCCTTTTACGAGCTGCCTGGCAAGAAAGGCAGATGGTCTATTCTACAAAGGAGTCCGGACTAACACAGGGTTAGTTGATTTGACTCAATTGTCCTCTATCGTCATTTTGATTTTTTATTTTGATATTATATTTTTTTAGTTTGATATCTATCATTTTTTTATCATTATATTGATCATAATTTACACGATCTAGCGCGGTAACCAACGGAAAAAAATGTTATCCTTTGATTTGTACGCTGCGTAAATGGTTAATGTTGCGCAAAATCAAAGCATAACTTAAACCCGTCATAAGATGTTAAAAAGTACAGCGACAGTTTATCATATTTTACGTATCTCCATGCAACTTTATATAAGGTTTCGTTTAATTCAAATATAGCATACTTTACGAAGGTATTTATTTAAACATGACACACTACAGTGCATGCGCTAGCTACTTTTTTGTAATCCAAGCTTATATTTTTTGCTCTATTTAGTTTTTCGGCTAGAAATTTGATTTTTTTTAAAAAAAGCTTTGACTAATAGGTCACAACTTGAGTTCTTTGTGCAAGCTCTTTATGTAGGTATTTATGGACAAGTGATACTACTCTGAAAACGCGGTGCTACTATTAGTACTATTAACGCGTATATAAATACTTTTAAGTATATTTAATGGTAATATTTTAAACAAAGATATAACATTGGTAATTCAAACTCCATCTCGCAATATAGCAAGAGTACAAGACAGAACAAATCTAAAAACATGAAGCTAGAATTGTTCGGGACTTCTTATCTCGTTTTAAACTGTTTTCGCCATACGGCACTCATGGCTTAAGATATATTTATTCATCTTCATGAAGTGTTTTTAGGTGAACTATCTGCATATGGTTATCTTTAGGGGTTACTTAATGTGAGCTCTGATCAAAAGTCTAACATTGCATAAAAATATAATTATACCTCGTTATTTTTTTAAGTAGTTTCAATTAAATGAATTACATTATTTACAACTATTATGTAACTTTGAAAAAAAGTGACTTAGTATTGATCTTGATATTGACTAATTCTATAATGTTACACTTTTAATAAAATACCTTAATAAAACAGTGTTAACGTACAATGCGCGCCCTATTTAAGCACCATCCAGACGGTTGTAATCTCGCCCCAATCACGCCTTCAACCGAGGTGACCTATCAAAATTTGGACTAAATCTACGTTCCATACGGATACAAACCAAAATTTTAACCCGCGTGCAACCCCTATTATTTATTTCATCATTTCTATAAAATTAATTAAAGTTATTTTCTATTTTAAATTCAGCTGCCTACATATGATTTTATTTTAAGATCTTACTTTATACTATTCTTTAAGTTTAAGACGAAGGCAATAACACGGATTTTGTTTGACGCATTTCGGTAATTAAAAAAACTTATTACCAAAAAGAGATACCAAAGCAACTGTATCAATCTAATCACGAAATGTTAGATGAAAGGGACGTGACGTTATGGTGTTATATGATATCTGAAAATGATTCGGATAAAATTATAATTATATTAATAAAAAAACATACTTCAGCCGCATGTCTCATGTGCTTGTGGACAAATGCCACTAGACGTCAGATACATAGTGGTTAGTCAAAGACATAAGGAAGTTGTGAACAGTTAGTTATCTTGTCTTTATTTTTTTTTGACACCATTTAATATCTTTTTTTCTTTTACCAAACTATGTTATAACTGAAAATTAAGTGTTAAATAATAACCTGTAAATTATTTAAAAAAATATCAGAATATAATTTTATATTGCAAGAGTTTATTATGGATTTGCAACGGCATTGTAGTAAAAAAAAGTTTTAATTATATATGAATTTTATAAAAATTTAAGTGCATGTTTAAACGCATAACTTTTAATAATAAGATAAACAACCTTTCAAAGCAAAATAATGTTTGTTAAAAAAGTCACTCTTGACGAATTATTGGACAAGTTTGAATTAAACCAAAGATACCACATACAACTAGCATTATTAACAATTTTCGGATTTATGACAAATACTACGTATTGTTTTAATTTTATTTTTGCATTTGAGGAAGTAAACTACAGGTAATTCTTATGCTTTTTATTAATATTAAGTTTATTTGTAATTTTAAAGATAGTGATTTTATATAGGTACTAGTTGTTACCAACGGCTTCTTCCGAGTATTTTATTATTTATTTTTAGTTATTCAACACTACCCGTTGACATTTTTAGATAAAAAGTAGCCAATATTCCTCCTCTAAATTCTAATCTCTTTTTTAAAATATTAATCAATAAAAATTTAAAAAAGCGAGTTTAATTTCAAAATTATGTAGTCTCGCCATACAATATAATAATAAAAATGAAAATTTTACCTGAGTTACCAATAGTTTAAACACGTTCAATTAAATTAAAGTAAATTAATCTTTCAATTAAAAAATATAAGTTTAAACGAGTTCTCAAACAGATTTAAATGTAAGGTGTTCTAACTTGCGAATAATCTGTTATTTTTTCAATAATAATGTAGTTTACGGCAGACATGGCTAAATTTAATTACATTTTAAAATTGTTAGATGTATGAATATTAAAACATTGTGTACATAATTAAATAATTACTTTTATAAATATTAAAATTTTTGCACACTACAATGTGGTAGAATTTGTTGGATAGCTTAAACAATTTTGTAACATCTTCAACACGCACATTCCGCAAATAAATATGTTTTCTTTTTACTCACAGTTAAGAAATTCAAAGCCAAGCAATACTTAATTACTTTTATATTGGTTTTTTTTATATGTATGTTTAATCATTCGTATTTATTTATTTACAGATGCATTACACAGAATATTAGTCAAGCGTATTGTATTTTAAAATCGAATGAGACCTGCGAAGAATGGATTTATGATAAACCAGACAGTTTTGTAGCGGAGGTAATTTGTCGTAATTTTTATTAGTATATTTACTTGCAATGTTGACTTTCAGATAGAGGAACTAAAATTTTAGTATACTGTAATACATATATTTATTTACCAAGATAACATATTAGTATAATTTAACAAATACATTTATTTACCAAGCTGTTCATGAAAACTTTTAAGTTTGTTAGTATCTTACATTACAACATTTTTAGGGCCACTTGCACGTTCGGGGTTTAAATATTTAACTCCGGTTTAGTCTTTAACTTGGGTTAAATCTCTTCGTATTTGACAAATTAACTCATTATTAAATTTAACCCAGGAACGTGCAATCGGCCCTTACAAGCATATATATACAAGCATATATATATTTTTGTTAGTACAAGCATATAATTTGCTTACTTTGGGGTTAGATTCAATTTGTGTAATTTGTCCAGGGATATTTATTTATTTATTTATCTTTGGATTTAAAAGAAGTTGATGTTGTCTGTTATAATAGCATTTTACACACACACACACACACACTTGATATTGGAAGGCAAACAAGAAAACAAGAGAATTTCTTACTTGATGGTAAGAAATTCTCACCGCCTAGAGACACTAAAGGTAGAAATTGTGCGTTGCCAACCTGTGGCCGGGATATTAGGTCTCGAAAAAAAGTAAATTACCCTCTACCTTACCCTCCGAACCGGAACACGTCAACGGCAAGTGCTGACGTTATGGCGGCAGGAATGGGTAAGGCGGTGGTACCAATCCGGGCGAGTTGTTGCGAAACTACCACCTAATCAAGTGTCACGGTATTAGTGGCGGTAAGGCTACGCTCGCCTTTTACAAGCTGCCTGGCAGGAAAGCTGATGGTCTATTCTACAAATGAGTCTGGACCAACACGACTAACAAAATTGCAATACTTCTCATCCCGTGGTATTTCAGTAATCAAAGTGGCCTTTGCGTTTTAATAGTATTAGACAAAATACTTGTCAAGCGTATGGCATTTAAAATCGAATGTGACTGGAGGATAATGGATTTATAATAAACCAGACTTTATTAGTTTTTCAAAAACTAATAGGATGTCGATAAAATTTAAGTGGGGCAATTTCGAAAATAATTGACAGCAAATATTTCCGTAAAACATTTCGAAAAAGCAACTATCAAATGGAAAGGTGAATAAAATAGTTAGAGTCGGTTTTTGCACTCTTACTGCGCTTGTAGTTTCTATAGTGGGCAATAAGTTTCATGATCAAGATTTTTAAAAGTATTTCCCAAATAGAATAGACAACCTGCCTCTCCGCCTGGACCATCATAACCCTACTATTGATGGTAAAGTGATCTACCACCTTATTAATTCCTGATTTTCTCACAGACAAAACATTCATTAATATTATACATATACTGAACATGTTAAACCTTACTGTAACGCAATGAAGATGGCTTAAAAAAACATCAAATCGTGACGTGGTACCTATTGGAATAGTCCGAGTCGATTTTTAGTCTTACTGCGCTTAATTATTAATACTATACTTAGAATCAATTAGTAATAATTTTTGAAGTGACAAACTGTACTCAGCTCGTTGTGCAAAACATTTTGTTGATCATCACCAACCAGCCGCGATTAAGACCATTCTCATCATTTCCTAAAACTACTGTACCGTACACCAACTTAATAATATTTTTTGTGGGTTCCTGATTTCAGGCTTGAAGATAGCCAACTGACTCTTTTATCAAAGCTTGAGTGTTTTTTGAGTGTTTTGAGTGTTTTGAGTGTTTTAATTACTAGCTACGAGTATTACCTACAGCCCGCCCACGATAAATTAAGATATAAGCTGTCTGATCTTTCAAGTTGGATCAAACTGCACACGGTGCGCAAAAATTAATTAAAATCGGTGTACCTAGTAGTTTAGAAGTACGTCGCAGAAAGCAACATAGCTCCTATTAGGATAATTGTTATGAAGGAGAATTAATTATATTCTTAATAAGACTTATTCTTAATAAGATTTATGCAGTTTTGTTGTATAAAAATTATAATGTTTTGTTCCAGTTTGATCTAGCATGTCAAGACTGGAAACGGACAGCGATTGGGACTGTTCACAGTTTTGGAACTATGTGTGGTCTATTGCTGATAGGCCCGTTTTCAGACAGGTGAAACAATGTATTATGCTAGTTTAAGCCCGCGGTTTTACTTTTACGGCAGTATCTGTAACACAAAAGTGGTTAATATCTTTAATCCTAGTAAAAGGATAATTAAATAATTAAATCGACCGTTAACAACATTTTTATAATAACATAAACTTAGTGACGCTAAAAACATGTAGATATATTGATATGCATCCTACCTTATAGCCGTGGTTTCACTGGCGTTTTACGCATTTTAAGGTAATTAAAAAAAAATTGATACTTTTAATACCACAAAAACACAAAGTTTTAATGGTGATTGGTAAAGAAATTTTCGACCGAAAGTGCAATGAAAAAACTTATATTCGCATTTATAACATTAAAAGGGATTCTGACTTCACGCAATGTCAAAGGATTCAGCCGGTTGGCAATTACCTGGTCATTGACAATTCGTGATGCAGTTGGATACGGTCAAAAGGAAGGAGCTAGTACTGGGAAGCCTCTTCTCAAACTTAAGAATAGTACTCCAAGCAAAGCTGAATTTAGTTTTTGTAAAGTTGCAAGTGATGACTTGGCTTGAATAACTGTATCCTCTTACTGAGCATGTTAAGTTTTTAATGGCTATTTTAACCTTTTTCACTGTAAAATACTTATTTATGATATTGGAAGGCAAAAAAGCAGACGGATTTCCTGATGGTGAGAAATTCCTGCCGCCTAGAGACACCAAAGGTGGTAACGATACGTTGCCAACCTGAGACCGGGTTGTTAGACCTCGAGCAAAAATAAGTTAACCGGCTACCTTACCCTTCGAACCGGAACACGTCAAGACGTTATGGCTTCAAGAGTAGGCTGTGGTACCAATACGATAAAAGAAGAATTTTTTTAGAGGAAATCGGGTAAATTTGGGTCTTTTTGGGGTTCCTCGATTCAGACGCAATTTGGTTCTGGCTGTCCTTGACGTGTTCACAAGAAATATTTGCTGGTCGAAACATAAGGCTTTCCTAGTAGCGTCGTCTGCAAAGAGCGTAAATAATCTGAGTGTTACTATAATTATCCATGCCGGTTCACAATGTACTGTGCTGTTACCGTACGTAATGCCGATTTGTCGAGATAACTCTGGTGTTGTGTTCGAAAGAAGTTTTTGAAATAATCATCGTTCATAAAAATAAATTGCAAAAAAGGTTGGGATTGAAAGGTATTGTTGGTGTTAAAATTTAAAAGAGCTTGTTTCTTTGGTTTGGTCATAGAAATGATGATGTTTAAAAAGGAAATGAGCAAAGTGAATGTGGATAGATGTAGGTACCTAGGGAGACCTAGTTTGACATTCTACGTTTAAATCACTTGCGGTTTATTCGTGGGTACAGTCGAGATACAAGGTGCCCAAGGAGGTGCCCTGGTTATAAATATGCCAAACTCCACGGTGATACAGGCGTGAATTCTATGGTGTCTAATAGGGAACTGTTGTCTCTTATCTTAGAAACTCGTAAAAGGAAAGTAATAATACAAATAAACCTAACCTATCGCCTATCTATAATATTGCCCCTGTGGCCTAGCGGCCCTACGTCGACCTTGAATTTTTGAATTGCCGGTTTCGATCAGTAGGGCAGCAAAAAAAAGTAGAATTTGTGTATTTTCAATTGTCTGTTGGCAATTACGTTACCCGGGATTGAATATATGCCTGGTTGGCGATAGGCTTGCCACCTATCACATTGTGGGACTTGGTGTCTTGGACTAGTCGTGGATGCCTTGTTTGTGACTCTGCTTATCTCTTCCGGGAATATGGGCGTGAAGGTAGTATAGACCTATTATACCAACAAATATGCTGTCTTATTTAAGTTATAAAAGGTAATCTATATACCTACAATAATCTTTTAATAGTATTAAATCACATATAATTATAATCTCTTATTAAATATTTATTTAGTGATCTTTCAAATGTTGATAAGAATCACACGCACTGCAGCAAATATTTAATTATGTTGAAACTAGGCGCTGGCTGGTGACTTTGTTAGAGAAGAATAGATTTTCATACAAACTTTCATCCCCCTCTATAGTTACTAGGGAGTTGATTTATTAAATCAAAGTAGCTTATGTTTTAACTTAGAGTCTTTAACTATATGCTTAAATACGAGTATATTGCAATTAATGTCATGCAATTCATAAAAATAGGCCTAGTAATTCAGCAGCGAAAGCGTAACAGACAAACATTCACATCCAAATAATATAAATGACCAAGTTAGTTTGTGTGTCTGAGTTGATTCTGGTGCACTTAAAAATATATATTGTTCAAATATTATGATACACTTTACAAATATCTTTCTAAAATCGACCAAAATCATGTGCTATAAAAGGGGACAAAACTGTTTTTGTAACTAATTTGAGACTCTGTTTGTCTACATGTCAGTCTGCGCGTGTATTGTAAAAAATCAGTATTATATTTTTTTCAATCACGGCAAAAGAAGTATAACTTCAAAAACATATCTAATAACATAGCGTGATATAACTTCAGCTACGCGTTATATGAACCTTGAAACATTTTTTTTTTAATTTTAATCGACATGGTTAATTTTTTAAGTAAATCGGGTTTACTCGCTTAGCAGAATATGGCCAAGTAGAAATGCAAAAGCAAGGTGCCACATAATTATTACCTACCTGTTTCTATATCTCATACATGACATTTTAACTCATTGAAACAAGTAGGTAATAAATATATTATACATTTTAACTATGAGTTAAAATGTTTTATTTTGAGATAAGGATGCATAAATAATATAGTAGTAGTCGTAATATCATAATAATATAGTAATCAGGAATATTGTCTGCGTGTTTATAAATAAATAAATTATTACAAGATGAGTATATTTACATAAAAGTCAGACTGATTTACATGAAATAAAAATGTTCATACCTGTTATTAGGTCAAATAGTTCTACCAACCTCAAAAATTGAGACAAGTATTGGCCATATTTGTTTTTACCAAAAGCAGTTTTTTATTTTTGTTTTTTTATAGTAACAAGTCAAATCTGTTTGTATAAAAGAGAGTAAGTAAACTTACCCATTAACACACAAGACTCAAAACAAGACCCAATGATGACAGATTAATTATTAGCATCTTTGTCTTGTATGTTTTTTTTACATTCAAGAAATAAATCTTACATTTTTTTCTAAAACTACATAAAAGCAGTCAATACGTAAAACCTATAAAACTGTAACGATCTTACAACACTTATTTTTATCTGGGGTATATATATTTTTTTACAATTTTAAGGGTTGGAAGAAAAACTGCAACCATAATAACTGGCACTCTAGGGGGCATTTTTGGAATAATCAAAAGTTTTTCAAATACGTATATTTTTTATATTGTTGTGGAGTTCCTAGAAGCTGCCCTTGGTGATTTGTGTACTCCGCTATATGTACTGTGTGAGTATTGTTTATATACGTAATAAAAAAGTATCTTTAGGCCCATATCCCTGACGAGGTTGGCAGAGCCACAACCAGAACACCCACGACTAGCCGAAGACACTAAATCCCGCAATGTGATAGGTGGCAAGCCTATCGCCAACCGGGCACATATCCAATCCCGAGCAACATTTTTATTAGAAAACTGAAAAAATCTAATTTTATGTTTTTGCTCGACCCGATAATATGACCGATAATGACTCGGGACCTCTGCAGTCAAGCCCAACGCCTGGACCACAGAGGCGATTTCCCTTATTGGTCCAGATCCTCTTTGTCTGATAGACCATAAGCCTACCTGTCTAGCAAATCGTAAGAGGTAAAGAGGGTTAAACGGGTCATTACCAACAACACCACCGGTGGTAAACTGCTGTTCAGCAACTTGCCCGGGTAAGGATCCAACTAAACTGTGCTTGGTCCGGAGGATAGCATAGCTAGTATTGATATACTACAATTCTAGTTGTATGTAAAAACAAACTCAAGTTATACAGGTTATAATATGGAGAATATTATAAGAAGAGAAATTCACGCTGCCTAAAGACACCAAAAGATGTATTGCCAACCTGATGCCAGTAAGTTTACTGACTACTTTATACTACGAACTTAAATACGTCAACAACAAACACTGGCGTTACGGCGCCAGGAACATGTAAGACGGTGGCACCAATCCGGACGAGTCGCTGCGAAACTCTACCACCTAGCCAGATGTCACGGTATTAGTGACGGTAAGCCTTTGCTTGCCTCTTATGAGCTGCCTTCTGGAAGCTGGACTGTTCTGAAAAGGAGCCCGGACCAGGGCGTGATAAATATGTTCACGGGTTATCACGAATCGTCTTGAACACAAGCTTGATGACTTCCAGCCTCCCAAACATACCGGTTTCTAAAAAGGCTACAGTACCATAGACCACATACATATATTCCGAAGACAGGCACATATCCTGCCACTTTGCTTGGCATTGAATTTTGCATGTACATATAATATTTTTAATACAAACTTTTTTACAGCCTTGGAGTTCGTGTCAAAAGAAAAGAGAGTCCTATTTATTTTAATAATCCAACTAGGGTTTACTATGGGCAGAATATCATTTGCTACAATAGCCTGGTTGTTGCCAAACAGAAGAATGTTATTGAGAGCTTTATATGCACCAGCACTATTTTTCACACTATATTTGTTTTTAATAGATGAAAGTCCTAGATGGCTTCTAAACAAAGAACCCAAAAAGAGTGCTGTTTTAGTCTTAGAAAAAATTGCTAAAACTAATAAAGTAGTCCTTGATAAGGGAGCTTATAATAATTTGGTAGAAGAATCAGAAGCCAGTGGAACGAACAGTGAAGCCCTGAAACATACTCTACAGTCAAGACTGCTTCGAATTAGATTACTGATTTGTCTTATATGGTGGGTCACTTCCACATTTGTGAGCTTTGGAATGAAAATTAATTCAGTTTCTTTAGAAGGAGATAAACATTTAAATTATATTTTGCTTGCCTTACCTGAAATACCGGCAACTCTCTCATCCATGTACATCTTGAAACGTTATAAAAGGAAAAAACCGTTGATGTTTTGTTTTCATGCTGCAGCTGCTTTCTGCTTAGCTCAACCTTTCATGCCATCAGGTTCGTATAATATTTCAAACTATTAATAATAAGACAATCACTTTCAATACAATAATGATTTTCTTAATTCAGATTTACATTGTTGCGTCTTGGTTCTCCAGTTACATGGCTATATTTGGTGAAACGGAGGACTACTAGCAAGGGAGTACACACAAAGATAGTCTTCTCTTGTATAACCTATGTATAACTGAAGGGATTGCACGTTTCCATAGCGTTAATGAATGCGAGTATGTTGATAGGCCATGGAATAATAAAGCAGTAAACTTGCTTTTGCAACAGCAACAACCATGTCACAATTTGATAATTATTTTTTCAAAAGATACAAAATGGTTTCGAAATGGTCCCATATAAAATTTATCAACATCTTACTGGTTGGTTTTGAGTTACTCTTGATAATGTATAGTTTTTTTTTCACCTCATCGTTAGTGAGGTCGCCAAGATATGTAAAAAAGTATGCATTGTTAAATATAACTAAAAAAAACTAGTCGATTCATTATAAAAATAATATGTGACCTTCTCGGAATCATGACCTATTTTAAAAAAGAAACACAAAAATCAAAAACATACAAAAATGTCTTGTCCTTAACCTATCCACTGTATTACTACTACCTATACACTGCATTCTAAAAATTCTTTACGTAACAACATTACCTCGTTGATTTTTTTCTCGTTTATGTTTATTTATTTGCCTTCAGTAGTGTACATATTAGGTCTTACATTCTATTTTGTGGAATTTTGTTATACATTTTAATCAACATAGCAGGATGCATACTATTTGTTGACATTGTTTTTTTTTTAAATAAATTAATATTATTTTTCACAAATAAACCCGCTTCCAAGATGTACAGTGATGTAAGAGTTAACAATTTCATTGATCTAAATTTAGGTTTGCTAGATTCAAAACAAGATGCGCTCGAATACATTTTTTTGAGCAATAAAAACATTATCCGCCCTCGTCGAATTGCCCCATAAAACAAGTCCGTACCTTAGGATTGCTCCTACATACCCATGATAAGCAGTGATTGCTGCCTTGAAACCTATAGTTGTTCTAATTTGTTTCAAGGCGTAAATAAATTTATTTATCTTTTTGATTACTGCATTCTCTGTATGAGACTTCCAATTGAGATGTTTATCCAGAACAACACCTAAAAACTTTGTTTATCTAATTCCTCAATTATGTCGTTGTTAAATAATAAATTAAGCTTATCGCGATCATTTTTACGATTAAAATAATGTATAATTTTTGTTTTAGCGAGATTCAGAGATAAATTATTTGAATCAGTCCATAAAGTTATATCGTTACATATATGTATATATACATAAATAATAATAATAATATGTATGTATACATAAATTGCATGTTGTAATTTGTTTTATTGTATATTAAGTATGACGTAGAATATGCATTATGGCCATTTCCGGTTTTAATAATAACTATTTCATACTTTTTACGATATCTTTAAATGTATTACAAATAATAGCATTATTAATATCACATAATTTCTTTTACTTTTTTCTTTATTAAACCGAAATTTATGAAATATAATATATATTTTTTATGATATTGGAAGGCAAACAAGCAGACGGATTTCCTAATGTTAAGAAATTCCCGCCGCCTAGAGACACCAAAGGTGGTAATGGTGCGTTGCCAACCTGAGGCCGGGTTGTTAGGCCTCGAACAAAAGTAAGTTTATGTCTACCTTACCCTCCGAACCGGAACACGTCATGACGTTATGGCGGTAGTACCAATCCGGGCGAGTCGCTGCTAAACTCTACCACCCAGTCAGATGTCACGGTGTTAGTGACGTTGAGCCTGTGCTCACGAACCTTTTACGAACTGCCTAGCAAGGCAAGGCAGATGGTCTATTCTACAAAGGAGCCCGGACCAACACGGGGAAAAATAAAATAACGACTAACCATGATAACAGTAACATTATTCATGAGTATTCTTCACTCAGACAATCACAGACATCATCAATTAAACATCGTTATTCGACTAGTGCAGTCACGATACAAACTGTCAAACGAACCACAAAGGTAGTAGAGATTTCTATTTATGAGACAATAGAAACATTTGCGTTGAAAGCGATACAAGAGACAAATGTTTATGAATGTAGGGTTAAATACGTAACAATATTTATGAATGTTTATGTATGAGTGTTTTTTGTCTGTTTCCAGATTTACCGTGGCTTTCCATACTGCTATTCATAGCTGGAAATTTAATGTCTACGTCTTACTTAGTGATAACCTACCTGTACACATCTGAACTATTTCCGACCTACACCAGAAATTCAATGCTTGCTTTGTGCTCATCTTTCGGAAGGATAGGCTCACTATCCGCACCACAAACTCCGTTACTGGTAATTGAAACTTTTATACTAAAAAATATTAAAATTATATGTTTTCGTTTAAATATTTTGTATCAAAAAATTGGCAGCGGTTTGGGGAAAAATTGTCAGGGCGCCATTTTGATCGTTAAAAATATTTTGTCACGTAGTCTATCATTTTGTACAAACGTTTTTTTTTATGTGAAAGGAAGGCAAACAAGCAGACGGATTTCCTGATGGTAAAAAATTCACGCCGCCTATAGACACCAAAGATGGTAATGCTGCATTGCCAACCTGAGGTCAGGATGTTAGGCCTCGAGCAAAGTAAGTTTACCGGCTACCTTACCCTCCGAACCGGAACACGTCATGACGTTATGGCGGCAGCAATAGCAAAAGGCGGTGGTACCAATCCGGACGAGTCGCTGCGAAACTCTACCACCTAGTCAGATGTCACGGTGTTAGTGATGATAAGCCTATGCTTGCCTTTTACGAGCTGCCTGGTAAGAAAGGCAGATGGTCTATTCTGCAAAGAAGCCCGGACCATCACGGGGATCACACGCCCCTATCAACACGTACAATCAATTTGAATATACTCGCCTAAAACACTTCTAACTCCAATGTAGCTCTAAACAATATTTATGTGTAGTTCTATGTAGAATGTTGTAGCTTCTTTTATTTTGTCTAAATTGTAGTTAATTTTCCTCCTAGTTTGATATACAATATTAGGCACCCATTTCAAAGTAGTCTATTTCTCTTTAAGACCTTTTTCACAGCTCTTGTTTAATTTACATTATTATAAAAAAAAACTGCGAGAATTGGCATTTTTTGTAATCTTTCCGTTTATTTCTTTGCTATTCTTGATTAAATATCTTTATTTTTTAAAAAAATTCTTATATTTTGTTATTGTAATGTTAGTCATTCATTTATCAAAATAATCAAATTCCATTTAAATGACGTTTGTTCGTTTAATTTTCGCTTGAAAATATTTTTCAAGAAGTTTTCCACTCTTTGTAATTGGCATCAGCAAATTCTTGCTATCCCGGTCTTGATTTGGTTTAAAGAACTTTTGGTTTCCATCCGTCTTGTCGTCAGAATGACAATACGATGTTACAAGTTAATTAGTAAGTATTATTTATTCAGCCTGCAACATTGATTTTCTAATATTTTTCTATGTAGCGATAAACACATAAAAATAGAGTAGGTATGCTTAAGGCCCCATACTTAGTCAGCCAGAAGAGCCAATCACCGCACTCCCCATTCTATGATTACTATGAAATATTGCGCTCTAAAGTAAATGTCTTAAGCGACAACTCACTATTTTTGACACTATAAAAGTAATTTGAAAAAAAGTATAAAAACTGATACACTTATCATTTAGGTGTAGTACTTATCTATGTTTATGTTAAATCTGGTGTCGATATTTTCGTAATTGAAGTAGACAGTTGGGTTTTGCTTTCAAAAAAGGGTTAACTTTTTGATTTTTTTCTATCGAGCAAAGGGAAATGAATCGTGTTTTGGAAACACTAGTCTTATAAAGCATATTATTGTTAATCTTGTGTATTGTTGTCACCAAGATTCATGATTGCTTTGTATGAAATAAAAATATTATACTGCTGACGTATTTTAGCATACATGGACCCTTAATACTCTAGTTTATGTTTATGGCCAAAACATTGCCAACAAATCCAATTTCATACTGTTCCGTTCACGTAATGTTAAATTAATGTAAATGTTAAGCAAGCAATTTAAAGTTTTTAATATAGTACATTGTGATTTTCAGATGCCTTATTGGTCTGGTCTTCCTTCTATCTTATTTGGATCGATGTCGCTGATAGCTGGATTAGTAACCTTCTTTGTGCCTGATGTCGGTGATGACTCTTTGCCAGATACAGTAAAACAAGCAGAAACGGTTGGAAAACCAAAAGTTATGATGGATCATAGAATTGACCAGACAAACTCGACTCGTTTTTAGATAAATATTTTCTGATATCATGTATTTGGCTAAGCCCAAAGTAAAAAAAATATATATGCTTGTGATGTGTGTCCTAATAAACAGCACCACACTTTGCTCGAATATCAAATTGTATAAAATCTTTATATATTGTATTTTATTTATTATTATAATGTTACGAATACGGTAACTTTTGACACCTGCTATGATCTGATAATCTACTCACTCAATTCGTATTTACGGCTGCACTCAGAGAAGTCAATTAACATTTAATATATCGTAAAGTCACATTGCTATGGAGTTTGTCGACTTAATGGCTGATTAAAAGATAATTGACGTATCTGAGATTGGCCGTTACATTGCTAAAAGGGAACAACCATAAATATATTAACTGGCAAAAACTATACTAATTAACAACTAATCTTGTTTTTTATTACTTTATATGACAAGAAAATGTAGATAAGTTCTTATAGTACTGCTATTTAAATTATGCGCATCGGCTTTATTTTTTTTTACTCTTTTTTCACTTTTTCTTTTATTTTTAAATTGGCTGACCTAGTGTAAATTTAAGCGAAATGATTAACTATGTGTGATAATAACTCTATAACATATCTTTAAAATACATTCGGGTTTTCGAAGCTTGACGTATATAGCCGAAGCGTATAATTTAAATAAATAAATAAATATCCCTGGACACACTTACACAAATTAAATCTAACCCCAAAGTAAGCAAATTATATGCTTGTGTTATGGGTGTTAATCAACGATAGATACTATTACATAGAAATACTTAAATAGATACCAGAATATATTTAAGAAACTCCCAGACCCGGAAAAGCAGACACCTAAATGTTCATCACACAAATGCCTGCCCCCGTCGGGAATCGAACCCGAGCCTCGCGGTTCGTCGATGCAGTTATGCGAGTACGCTAGCCACTCGACCAACGAGTCGGTCTAAATGGTACTACTGTACTTATGTTATCGTTACAAGATTCCTAAACTTAAACCAAAATTATTATGCATTGAGCTTCCTAAACCTTTTACCTAACAACGTGATCTGGCCATCAAAAAGTGAAAAATGGTGTCTTCTGTCAGCAAATCATTATTAATTCCAAAGGGTCCCCCAACTTATCCTACCTAGCCAACCTAATGCACCCCTATTAAAATACAAGGTTCGTGACCTGACATAAAAATTACGCGACCTTGTTACCCTCAGACATTCGTAATCTGTCTTATTTTAAAATAAAAGGAAGGAAAATACAAACCCTTAGGGGAATTTTATAGCTCGAAAATAAACTTTTGTTTATCTTTATTGTTATTTCTCTAGCGAATGAAAGAGATAATGAAATATGAGATAGCAATACCGTAACATTCGGACTGAATGTTACGGTTAATCTTTATTAGTTTTGTGGTATACTAGCTGTTCCGGCGAACTTTGTTCCAGACATTTCGTTTGGATAAGAGAATTAGAATGTTTTTTTTCTATTTTCCTCACCATCTAACTGGATAAAAACTATTTTATGTCCTCATCATGGTTTAAGATACTTTCCCATTAATTTTCATCAAAATTGGTTCAGCCGTTCTAGAGTTATAAATAAGATGGTATAATGGTAGAGTTTAGCAGCGACTCGCCCGGACTGGTACTACTGCATTACTTATTCCTGCCGCCATAACGTCATGACGTGTTCCGGTTCGGTTCCGGTTCGATTCCGTGTCCGAGGGTAAGGTAGCCGATAAAATTACTTTTTCTCGAGGCTAAATTTCCCGGCCTTAGGTTGGCAAAGCACCGTTACCACCTTTGGTGTCTCTAGGCGGCGTGAATTTCTTACCATCAGGAAATGTGTCTGCTTGTTTGCCTTCCAATATCATAAAAAACTTTTTTTTTATATATATACTAGCTTTTCCGGCGAACTGTATTCCACCCGTTCAGTTTGTATGAGAAAAATTTGAATGATTTTCCTAGTCGCCTCAAAGTCGCACGGAATAAAAAGTATCATATGTCCGTCTCAAGGTGCTAAACTACATATTCAACAATTTTTAGCCAAATCGGTTCAGCCGTTCTTGAGTTATAAATAGTGTAATTAACACGGCTTTCTTTCGTTTATTTTAAAGAACAAGAAGGCGGTTCTTTTGCTGGTAAGAGATAGACGTTGTTTGCTTTTAATACATTAATATAGTTAACTAGTTACTACAAAAAGTACAATAAATAACTTCTGTACTTTGAGGTTAATTAAATTTGTGTAACGTCTTGTCAAAGATATTAATTCTCGTTTATAGAATAACAAAGAATAGAGATATAAAGAGCAATAGTTAACAAAATCCGCCACCTTAAAATCCAAAACATCATGTTACTACTGGAAGAGCACTCCCAGTAAATTAGCCTTAGTGATATTATAAGCTAGAAAACGTTGCAACAGTAATATATCTCAAAAATACCTCAGCTAAAGTATCTCTGCATTTGGTTCGTGAAGTGCATACCTTTGAGATTGTGCTGAAGCCCGCATATAGTGTGCATATGGATTACAATTTCTTGGGACATTTTTAGGCAAATATCCAATCTGACTTTAAAGAGTAAGAAATTCACACCTATTACAAGTCGTTAAATCTAATTTTGAATTATTAAACTGAGAATGAAATGAAAACGGGGTTGTTAGATATTTATTTTAAACTGCACGAACAATTTTGCTAATGACATTTCTCAGCATATCAGTAACGCTATGTTGTACCTAGTACAAGTCACGCGAGGACAATTGCTCTGTTTACGTTATAACCATGCATCTTGCATTTTGCGTCAGATAAAAATTGTAAATTGTTATTTTTTTAATGTTTAGTTTTTCATAAATCGAAAGTGTTTTGATTCCAAATCGATTCTCAAAAATTGACTGGTGCTTTAGATGATGCACTGTATAACCCGAAAAGTGAGTTACAAAACTCTGCAATGGCAACCATGAAAACATGATAGCGTTTATTAGCAAAACTATGATTAACGGCCATTTTAATAAAAATTTCAATAACCTTTTTAAGATAGGACATAGAATAAAGATAGTCAAAGTAATTGGTAAAAATATATTTGCAATATAACTTTACAAAACCTTTCTCAAACTGTGGATATAACATTGAGTTAATAAAGTTGACCGCAATTTATTTATGTTAAATATATCTAAAAAACGGACTAAAGTGGGGTGCCTATTTATAATCAGGAGAGAGAGTGGACCTGAAAAGTATAATTTACACAGAGTTAATGATGACGATGATATAGAAAAAAGTTCGAATGCATATTATAACGTTCTGTAGTTTAAGATATTTTTTTTATTTAATAGTGTTTAAATTTAATTTAGCAATTCTAACTGATCAAGGTAAAAAATACTAAAAGTAATATTAATATGTAAAATAATCATATTTTTATGTTAAGTTTATTTAATGTATTCGTATGTTGAATATGTATAGAAGAAAAGTACAGGTCTACAAAATTTAGCTGTCCCGTAGGTACTTTTTATTACATTTTGTTCTGTTTTGTAAAGAGATTCCCGTGGAAGAGGGGAAAAGACAACATGAAAACATGGTTGTAATTTTTTGAACTCGCAGTCCAATTGTATAATTTCATTTTTTTTTAACAGATCACAAATATTTTTTGTAGATTTTACAGTTCAGAAATTACAGGCATAATCCTTTCAGTTTTACTTTAAATTTGAGAATGTAACAAAATGCTGGAAAGTTTCAACAAAGATATTTATAGTTCATCCCTGAGCATGTTTTTGGAAATTGTTTTCGTCACAAGCACATACATACATTTACCCTGCCTCTCAGAAGTGGAAGTTTCATTAGAGAATCAATCGTTACATCGAGCACAAATCGTAAGGTTTAAAAAAAACTTTTAAAGAACACTGTAATTTTACCCATACAAACAAACTGTTTGCGTTAAAATTAGCTAGGTCTGTTAATCATACTATATATAAAATACGTGTCATGTTGTTTGTCCGCGAAACTACTTAACCGATTTCATTCAAATTTGCACACCGTGTTCAGTTTGATTCAACTTGAAAGGTAGAATAGCTTACATCTTAATTTATGATAAAGAACATTTTAATTTATGATCTTTACATCTTAATTTATGTTTTAGGGTAGTCAACGCCGACGCCGTACGTACAAAAAGTTACTGTGTGTGAATATAAAAATCAATAAAAAATAAACAATTGTGACTAAAGAAAAAAAAGTGAAAAAATATAAACGGTAAACTGTTTTCAAGCAAATGAAGTGTTAATTATTCGGCAGTGCAATAAATAAATCAGAAATTACTAGTTAAATAAATTGTGAATAGGAACAATTGTGTAAATAAATATTAATAAAAAGTGGGTAAAACTATTTATCGCTGGATCGAAGAAAGAAACTATGAAAGTCGGCAGATATACTACGCTAAAATTCGTTGATACGACCGTCAACTCGATAGCCTATCTTATAAATAGCTGGTCTTCACAATAAAGGAACCAAGTTCGAATCTCACGTGGGGGAAAAAAAAAGTTGTATTTTTTGTGTTTTTTATTCTTTTATTTCTATATAAGGAACTTTAAAATCATTTATATTTAAAGAGAAATGTCTACAAATAATATGGATTCATCGTTTGACTTAAGCGAATTTAAAGCTCGAAGAAAAAGAAAAGCTCTGACAATGTGACACTAAGATCTAAAATGAAGTCAGCTTCTCTTCTGGAAATATCGTTAAATAAAAGTAACATGCATACCAGCTCTAACAGCAATTATCTTGACATATCTAGTCAAAACCTTCCAAATATCTCGACTTTAGATTATAAACTCCAAATCATTTTATCCGATTATAAACTCCAAATAGAGCGTTTACATATAGAACTCACCAGTGCGCACGTTGAAATCGAAAAACTAAATAGTGAAAATACAGAACTTAAAAAGCAGTTACAGAGTCAGGAAAGAGTTATAAAATTATTTAAAAAAATTGGGATTTCAGATACCACTGCAAATAATATAACTACTCCTACTATCACGAAGATAAAGAAAATTGTTACTAACACTCATTTAACCAATTTTCAACAAAACTTCACAGATACGACACACTCGCAAAAACAAAATTCTTGTCACAAAATAAAAGTTTCTAGAGCAAACCATGTGTTAAAGTTCGATAATGACAAAAGTAATATAAAAACAGACAAAGAAAATAAATATGACTCTAAAATTACTGAAAATTGCTACACAAAAGACCCAGGACATGCTCAACGACATCTGTTAAAGAAATCGCAGTGTAAATCTAAGATTATAGTGCTTGGTGAACAGCAAACCTCCGGCTTATCGTCCAGACTAATTAATGTATGGAAAGGAAAGTGGAATGATAAATACAGTGTAATGGGTATTATAAAACCATATGCAAAATCATGCGAAATTCTTAAACAATGTGAAACCTTAGAAGCTCAACTTACTTCTTCTGATAGAGTTATTTTAAGTATAGGCACAAATGATACAAATCCGTTTGAAGTATACAAAGAACTCTGCTTGGCATTAAGTATATTAAAATCACCCAAAATATTTGTATTACCAATTTGTAGTAATAGAAAAATGAATGCTGATCTTTTAAATAATCAAATCTCTTCAATTGTAAAATTGCATGAAAACTGTGTTTTTATAAATAAATCAAAAATTACTGTCGATACGCACTATTTAACATCTCTATCAATCACGATAATTCATGAAATCAGTAAAATTGACTATAACGACAAGTTTATAATTAAACCTAAAACTAATACTGTAAATCGAAACCATTATTTTAAAACAGCTCCACAAAAAGGAACGATACCGTATTATTTTAAAATTGAAACAAAGAGTAAGACTTTAAGTAATAATAAAATAAATATTAACTCAAAAATACCAAGTACTCCTATTAAAAAAGGTACAATCCCTTACTATTTTAAAAATAATAATAAAACAAACTGTAAAATGTTTTTTCGATACTAAACCCGGTAAATTGCGAATATTTCATCAAAATATTGCAGGATTCACTAGTAAAATAGAAATGATAGAGTCGGTTATTGTTGAAAACTTGGAAAAACATATTATTTTCGACGTTTTATGTTTATGTGAGACTTTTATTTCTCAATACGATATCAACCTTTTTAAAACTGCATAACTTTAAATTGGGTGATCATTTTTGCAGACAAAATCAACGCAGAGGTGGTACTTGCATATTTACTAGGAGTGAAATCGATTGTAGTCCTTTAAATGCCATAAAAACATTTTCGCAATCAAAAATTTTTGAATGTTGTGGAGTAGAAATAATAAAAAATAAATTAATTGTCATTTGTATATATAGGATTCCAGATAGAAACAA
>NJDD01000661.1:202983-219385 GCA_002245505.1 Calephelis nemesis | reverse complement strand
TAATGTGAAGATTCGGAAGCCGTTTTCTTGGCCATAACACTATTTGATTAATAGTATGAAAGTTAGGAAAAATATTTCTTAACCCTCACACCAGTGTGACAGAGCAGTCTGTAGGTCAGTCGGGCGCGGTTATAACGCCAATATTAGGCACTATCATATTGCAGTATTGAAAATGGGTTATCCGTTAAATATACTTCCACACGAAGCGTAAAGCACCAGTTACAAACTAGCGCACCATAAAGATATTTGGTGTCTTAAAGCAACGTATTAGGTAGCGTTATGTAAGGTTGTCACATGCGAAGGACGTGACAATTTGCATTGTTATACGAGCTCTGACTTTACTCATTGTCTAGTCGTGGTGGTGGGTGATGGGTACGTTCGTTAGGCATGTCACATTCTGTGTCATTTTGAAGACTTCTCGCTGCAACAGCTACGCAGGTTCCATGGATAATTTTGTAATGGATTTCTACAAAATGTCACCGTATTTAATAAAATACCTATGCCGTTTTCCCTGGAAGTCATCTTTTACATATTTCATACAAAATATTTACAAACTTTTTATATATTTCATAATTTCAATTTGGTGAAACTTTGTAATTCATAAATATTAATACTAGAACAAGATTGCACTTTTTCGTCATTGTATTACTTTGTATGATTTAAGACTTGAAACTTTTAAGTGTCTACATGTGACGTAGAATTGCTACCGGCAGGTAATGCATTCGCTCGTTTTCTTCTATAAGAAATACCAGATACGTGAGGAACTGAAAAATAAATTGTGTCTTTTTACACAAACGCAGCAAAATTCACAAGAAGATTGCGGTTGCTGGATCGCTGCGGTGTTGGCTCTCATTTTTGACTCACACACGATGCAGATGTGTAATTGCGACACGGTTGCATCTTGGGAATACAGGAGTTGAGACATTTACACAGATACGACACGATATCGTTAGTGTAAGCTAAGTAGCTAACAACCGATACAGCTACACTGACGTGACAGCTGTTTTGCATAATACTTCACTGGATAAATATACTTCATTTATCATCAATCTGTCGTTAGTCCAATCGAAAATTTCAGTTTCACAATCTACCTTCTTCAATCTGCCCAGTCTTGGACATCTTCTAAAGTAAGAGAATTGGTTTTTATTATATTCCTTTACAACTTGAAAACAACGCTTTCTGGGTCTTTCATGGGATTTTGTTTCTGGATCTAGAAGGTCAAGAGCAGATGCTTTGATTTGGTAGTTCCTTGAACAACATTCCATATACTATATTCTCTCAGTCTACGTATAAATTAAACAAACCAGCGTGCTTCCTCTAATAAATATGATTTATTAAGTTCCAAAATAACGCGATGCAAAACAGTCTTCCTAGTATTACAATGACATGACGACATTTAAATAAAAGTAAACATAAGTGATCTTATCAGTCCAAACCAACATCTCAGATAGCATTGAAATATAGAGCACGATTTCAGTAATAAAAACTAAGGAAAGGACGTAAGGAGGAAAAACCTTCATGTAAGTACGTATGTAATGTAGGAAAAGTACCCGAAAAAACATACAGACACATAAAATATGTACGTATGTATTTTTTTTTTTATTTTAAAACTCTTTATACCTACCGACATATCTATCAGCAGCCATAATTATAAAATGAAAATTTATGACAAGTGGTTGAAAATTTATGACCTTTACACCAATTTAATATCTATTTGTACAAATCCAATGCTACAAAAGGAACAACACAATTTAAACCAACTTTATTACAACACTAGCTGCTTACCCGCACCTTACGTCTAATACATTTTTAAACAACTTTCAATTTCTATTTTATTCTTTTTAGTTAACAAAAGGTAGTCTATGTTTTTAACTTTTATCTATAACTTTATGAGATAAGAAGATTTTAATACAAATAAATACTTAAATGTATACTGAAATACTGAAAAAGTAACAAATCTCCAGACTCGAAAGCAGGTGGCAGGTGGGTATCGAACCTGAGCCTCGCGGTTGGTCGGTGGATTTATTAGTGCACGACATCCCCTCGATAGGTTCGAAAGCGTAACAGTCAGACTTTCGCATTTATAATGTTGATATGGATCACTTAATTAAGATAGATTTTTACCAGCTTTAATTTTTTAATATGTACCTACCAAAAAAGAAAGAACAAAAATATAATTTGTTTATGTTAACTGGCTTACAAATATAAATCTAAGATGGCTTGGGCTTTCAATTCGATACTTGTAAATTTAGAATTTTAATGTATATCTTCAAATCATCTAAAAAATATTTATTTACGAAAGTGGATCCAAAAGTTCGCGGCCTAACTAAAAAAAAATATTAGGTATTCAAATGTTTCTCCACATTCCGGATTTTAAGTTGTTTGGCACATTAAACTAAGTGTCTGTAATTTCTAAACTACAAAAAGTATATGCTAAATTAAAAGATTATAAATTTTATCAAATATCAACTACATTTATTTCTGTAAAAACATTAACACAATTAGCACGGTGTGGAGATATTCTTGTAAGTAAAAAATATTTATATCAGAAAATCTCACAATTTATAATTATCGATTTAAATTTATGATTATTTGGTAACCATAATATCGTATCTGAAGATATAAAAAGGAAAAGCTGTCGTAAGCTATTTTCAATTCGGCTCGGTTCGCACCTGCGGATCTGCTTGCAATATTAATTTGTACCTCGTTGCTCCGGCAGTCAGAACGATTCAAATGATAAGTCTCTTTATCCGATTTCAAAAAATAAAGTTTTTAGAGGGCCGTATTTTTAAATATTTACTCAGAACTTTATATGTCACTAGCTGTACTCGGGACCGTTTATTTTAAACGCTAACCTTATTTAAATTAGTAATCTGCATCTTTTGCATTCATCAACTGGTATTATTGGAATTGACTACAAAGTCCAAATCCAGTTTAAAATGACCTGTACCTTCAAATGTTTCTCCACATCCCGGATTTCAAGTTATTTGGTGCTTTAACTTGAGTGTTGTTATGTCTGTAATTCCTTAACTACAAAAAGTATAACTTACACATACAAAACAATAATGAAATCAGATAAAACAACGGTCATTAGCTCAATTCACATGTCGATTTTTACCCCTTAACCTTTGCAACCTTTGGCGACAAAAGTAGCTTGCAACGTTAAAAAACTAAAGTAACTCGAAACAATAAGTAAGTTTAGAAGAAAGGGTGGCCTTGTTCTGCTGCAAATGTTTAGTGATTTGTGCCTATTTTTTGAAAATGTCCCTGTATTGGCCCAGGTTCGTTGAGTGCCTCTTTGCTGGACAGCCCGTTAAATGCTAGTTTAGGTTAAAAAAAAGGTATCAAAGACTTCTGTTGGTAGGCTGTGCAGGAACTTACCCGGATATGTCCACCCGGGAAAGTTCCATCGCCTTATTATTCGTGTTGACATAATGATGTGTCATGTCATGTACTAGTCTGGAGGGCAGTTAGCCGAAAAGAGGAAATCCACGAACTTGTTCGGTAATTTATAAATAATATAATAAATCTGTAGAAGGGTCAATTCTGTACATTGAAAATATTGAAAAAATAAATAGCACCCCCGTGCTATTATATTATATTACTGGATCGATACCAAACAAAAACATGTGATTAAAATTTTTTTTTGTCTGTCTGTATGTTCAGGCATCACGTGAAAACTAACAGTTCGATTTCGATGAAACTTGGTACAATTATACCTTATTATCCTAGGTATAAAATACTTTTTATATTGGAAAAATACTAAGAAAAAAAATCTTAATTTTTCAGTTTTATACCGCGAAGACCGACATCCGCGCTGACGGAGTCTGAAAGGATGAAAAAATATTAACATTATTATTTGTCAATTAAGATGTCGGTATGATGGCGATCACGATATTATGAATGGTTTTTATTTAAAATTAATGTATTAACTTTAATTGACTAAGTTCATTTATTTCGCATAAAAGACAAACAAGACTTATACAATTACCCCCTTATCAATAAAACTTACACGCCCGTTGATCTGATGTGTAACTTCACTTTCGCTAACAAAAAATGAAATGGCACGCCAGATCAACGGGTGCGTAAGTTTGTAAGCTGTAGTAAAGGGGTTAAAATAGTAAAAGTAAAAAAAGTAAGGCAAGTACACGTTCGCGCTTATAGATACATATTAAACATTAAAAAATTATATGTTAACACTCCATCATCATACCTGAACATATCAAACAGCAGAAAACGAGTAATGTTCAACAAAATAACTCAATAAGAAGAAAACAGAGTGAGAATAGTAATGAAAACAATTAATTTTACTTTTTTTATTGTATTGAAGTTATCAAGAAAATGTTAGAAGTTAGATGGCATTAATTTTTTTTTACATTGTTGTATGGGGTATAAATTATTTCAAAATACGACTGACAAAATTTTCTTAGATCATTGAATTTATTTGAAATTGTTGTATAAATTATCCAGGGATATTATTTATTTATTTATACCTAATATAAAGTTTGTCTGTCTGACTATCTGTCTGTCAATATTAACGGGTATACCGCTAAATCAAATTTTACTGAGATTTATCTTGATAAATTTGACTTAGCGGTTCTTATAGTTAAAAGTCTGGCTTTCAAAATAGGCTATTTAAAAAAATCAACTTCCAAAGAATTATGATTGGGGACGAAAATTTGTATAAAATCGTAACCAAACAGCGTACAATCATTGACGAAGACATGGCTACAGCTAGCTATAACCGTGTATCAACAGTAAATTACGGAAGAAAGAATAGAAAAGTGAATCCAGGGTTTTCCTTAGTACTTTTTTTATGATATTGGAAGGAAAACAAGCAGACGGTTTTCCTGATGGTAAAAAATTCACGCCACCTAGAGACAACGAAGATGGTAATGGTGCGTTGCCAACCTGAGGCCGGGATGTTAGGCCTCGCGCAAAAGTAAGTTTACTGGCTCCCTTACCCTACGAACCGGAACACGTAAACGGCAAGCGCTGACGTCATGGCGGCAGTAATAGGTAAGGCGGTGGTACCAATCTGGGCAAGTCGCTGCGAAACTCTACCACCTAGTCAAATGTTACAGTGTTAGTAGGGTAAGCCTATGCTCGCGTTTTACGAGTTGCCTAGTACAGGAAAGCAGATGGTCTATTCTGCAAAGGAGCCCGGACCATCATGGGGAGCAAACATTATAAATGGAAAACCCTGTTTCTCACTCTGATGGCTAATCCCTTAGACCGTTGGATGAAATTTAATACGCATTAAAGGCTCGATTCCAAACATTCTTCTTTATTTGAAAATTCAATCCTCAAAGAACTATTTGGGTGATGAAAGTCTGTGAAAGCCCACGCTGACAATATTGTCAATAACTAGGTAGTGAGAAACCAGTGGCAATATTCTAGTTCGATGATAATGAAAAAGAGATACTTTTGCATACGAAGGTATTAATACTCTTCTATTTATTTATAAATAATTATGTATTATACAGATATGTGTTAAGTTTCGGCTTTTAACTACTTGCCTTAAAATGTCTCACATTTTGGATAAGGTTAACATTTCATCACCGGTATCCTTAACCTTTGGTTTACCAAGAGCTTCAGCTTCTTGGACTGTATCTGGTAAGGCATCAGTACCTACGTCAGGTACCAAGAAAGTAACCAGTCCAGCGAACAATGCTGATAGGCCAAACACGAAAGACGGAAGTCCAGACCAGTAAGGTATCTGAAAAATAAAAGTTATTCAGCAAAAGGGCTAAGTTAGTTAGTTAAGTAATACGTTGTGGTCTCCATATATTTTGCTTTTAGTGTGGATACATCATGAAGAAAAACTAAAAATGTTGATGTGATGAAATTAACTATTAAGTGTGATTGGTGAAATGAATTTTGGTGCCATTCAGAGAAAAGATGGTCGTAGTTTTTTCGTTATTATTGAATTGTTTTTATTGAGAAAAATTGGACTCTTTAGGTCGCATTCTATATATTTTTTGTAAGTGAAAAGACACAAATTAAATAATCATGAAGAAGTTAATGTATCATATTGTTTTTTTGTTGCCGCCAATTCTCAATACAAACAACTACATTTTTGCATATATAATTAGTACCTATATCAAACAAGATTACGCCCTTGTGCCAAAAGAAAAAGGTAGACTGTTTGTCTACCTTTTTCTTAAAACACGGCACTCACAATTAGTCGAAGGTACTTTTAAGTCTCATCGTGTAATAGGTGGCAAGCCTGAACAACATTTTCATTTACTAGAAAAAAAATAACCACATTTTATACATGCCCTTCCCAGGAATCAAATGAGGACACGCTGATTAATTCAAAGCCTATTTTATTATGAAGTATGTATTGAGCAAGGTTAAATTTGTCATGTCAAAATTACCAATCCAATATCCATATACACGTACGTACATTTTACGTTTACGTATTACTTTTTTTTAAGTTAATTTGAACGGGGATACTTTATCTGAGATTTGAACCATTCTAAGGCCGGCTAAGACCTTTAGGCCATGCTGCCACGTCTTCCGTATTGATTAGGTATTTCGTCATTGGTCACATGTCTTCCGTATCAATTATTCTTATACAGTCATTAGTTTACAAAGTCACGTCAGGGTCTTGAGTAAAGCGGTGGTCACTTTACACAAGCTCACTTTGGGAGATTTGGCGGCAGCGAAGAAGTCACGATACACTAATTTCTTCATGATTATTTCATTTGTGCACTTTCACTGAACAAAATTAAACTAACTCCCACCTAGAATAACTATTTTTAATAATTTTGAAAAAATTAAGATCATCTTCATTCACGATGGCACCAAAACTCTTACTTTATTTCTTTCTTTCTGTAGTTTTTGGCTTTGGCATTAGCATTTGCCATTAGTTTAGTTAAATTTTGCATTAAATTACCTGGTTTAACAAAATCGGTATTAAATGATTAATAATTATTAGTCGTCAAAGAAAGACATGTCAGGGTATTGATTAACGCGATGGCCACCTTACATAAGCTAATTTAATGAGATTTGGGGAGAAAGATGAAATACACGATACACTTATTTTTTCGTGATTATTTAATTTGTGAACTTTAAACAAAATTGTTCAATATGGCCCAAAGTTGACTAATTTTATTTAATATAAACACGAAAATCCATAATTACAAAATATCTAAGACCCTCTTTCAACGCACCGTTTGCGTATTAGTTGCAATCTTTTTGTTAGATGACAAAGTAGCTCACTAGATGGCTCCAGTATCAAAGTTCTTGTAATGGTTTACATGAAATGGAGATTAGTTTTAGTTTTAGTTTTTAGTTAGAACTTGGTAGTTTCAAATAAATTGTTACCAATAAAGGCGTTTGTGGCGCCACAATCGAGCCGATCCTTCCCAATGACGAGCACAAAGCATGCATAGAGTTTCTTGTGTATGTCGGGAACAGCTCCGAGGTGTATAGATAGGTTATTGTAAAGTAAAATGATGACATTAGTCTGCCTGCCATAAATAATGATATGGATAGCCAGGGCAAACCTGAAACATAAAAAAAGTTTGTTTCAATTACAATATTTTTCTGGATCGACGTTAAGTGATTTACTCTTAAATCTCCATTTCATGCAAATTGAAATTTGAAATCGTATAATATATCATTTTAGGAACTCTTGAACACAACAACACCAGCGAAATATTAACATTTAGTTAATAATAAACAATAAATTGTTTCATCGGATTCGTTGATTTTTTTTTGGAAATAAATATTAATAACCCACTAACACTGTGATCCAGAGCACCAAAAATAGACTTTTGAGATTACAATTTTCAATTTCCACGAAATCGAGATTCAAGAGTAACTCTACAGGATACATCTAAAATGTGTGACACTGTTAGATTAAAATTTAATTCAACTTTTGGCATAGGAGTGTAATGATCCCATCGCTTACTAGTAGTTACCAGATAAATTATGTATTTTAATATGGTATTTGTGCAGCTACTACTAGGTAGTCATAACAAGGTGATAGTGTCCTTCTCAACTCGCTTAGATTGGCGGTAAGTATGGATGCATTAGATCAAAAAAACTATTACATTTTAAATTCAAAATTGAACAAGTAAAACAACATCAGAAGTGGTTTGTATTATGTACTAGCTGAACTAACAGACTTTGTCCTGTCCTAACTTTAAACACTCACTATTTTTTCAAATGATCATTCTCCTGACAATAACTACTTCTACAAAAAAATATATTCTAACTATTTCTACAAAAAATAATAAAATATCACTCAACCCCGTTCAGTTCAGTTCAGTGGTGAAGCGATGATCAAGAGAAACAAAAAAAGATTCATTCATTCATTGTTATGTACTATATGGTATCAAGATGTCTGTCTGTGTTTATTCTACAGTGTGTGTTCATTACAATATCAGTTTGATTCATCGAACTGCTGCAGAAAACACTCTCATCACTGCTCTACAACCGTGAAGGTCAGACATTTAACCATGAAAGTACATTCATCTCTACAAGTTGCAACACTGTCAAGTAACAAAGGCTTAGTAGTATTTGTACAAACTATTTTGTAATTGACTGAATTTCAAATATTAGTTTAACCCTTTGTTTATTTACGACTTTAGTACATATAAAAAAATACAAAAAGTATCTTCATGCCCGTATTTCTGAAAGTGTAGGCAGAGATGCACTCACGATTGAGCTGAAGATAGTAAGTCCTACAATGTGATAGGTATCAAGCCTATTGCCAACCAGGCATATATCTAATCCTAGGCAACGTCGTTTTTATTCATAATTTGAAAAAAAAAAAACATTTTCACTTTATTGGCCGACCTAGGAATCGAATCAGTGACTTCTTGGAATAAAGTCCAACACTAACGGTTCGCCGTTAGACCACAGAGGTGATGACAAATAAATATCTTTGAGAACGTCTACTAATGTATTTTACCTAAACTAATCAAACTATACTTGCGAACATAAAAGTCGGTATGTAATTACCAAGATGAATTTAATAAACACAGAAACCCAAAAATATGCCTAAGTATTAAAGTATCTTCACGGCCATATCCTCGAATAGTTCGAGGCACGATTAGGGCACTCTTGACTAGCCGAAGACACTAAGCCCCACGATGAGATATACCCACAATATGCCTATCACCAACCGGGCAAATACCCAATTCCTCGCAACGTTATTTTTATTAGAAAATACATATTTTCTATTTTTCGAGTCGGATAGCAGACTCGGACCTGTACCGAACCGAACTCAAGACCTCAAGTAACAAAACCGCTATCGCTACCGGATCGCTAGACCATGACAGAGGCAAGATGTCTAAAAACATCAAATCTAAATATTTATAACAAAAATGCTTGCCCAAATGCCCTAGCGGGAATCGAACCCGAGTTTCAATATTGCTCGGTGGTCTTGGGGATGTACGCTAACTCCTCGGCCAAAGCAGATGTCTAATAGTTTGAACACGAGTAACTAAGAGATATTACAAAAAACAATAATAAATGTAAGATAACAGTTACTGTTTTTGGGGAGAAGTTACGTAGTCTGGAGTCAAATAATATAAAAGGGATCAGAATACTTTGATACATTATATTTTCGAATGACGGATTTAAATATTTTTAAACAATATGTACAATTCTCAGAACTAAAGATAAGTTATAATTATTAGTCTTTGAAAAATAACAAATAGTTAAAATCTGTTAATTAGCTCCACTTCCAAAACAGTTTCATTTTAAACCCTTTAATTTAATTATTTTGATTTTCAAATACCTGATCCAGCGTCGCACATAATGCAAAGTTTCAAAAACTCTCTCACTTATACCTTCTCTTCTTACACTTATACCTATAGTACAGTATGTAGTGTGGTACAAAGAACATTTTTTTATGATATTGGAAGGCAAACAAGCAGACGGATTTCCTGATGGTAAGAAATTCACGCCGCCTAGAGACACCAAAGGTGGTAATGGTGCGTTGCCAACCTGGGCCGGGATGTTAGGCCTCGAGCAAAAGTAAGTTTACCGGCTACCTTACCCTCCAAACCGGAACACGTCATGACGTTATGGCGGCAGGAATAGGTAAGGCGGTGATACCAATCCGGGCGAGTCGCTGCTAAACTCTACCACCTAGTCAGAATTCACGGTGTTCGTGACGGTGAGCCTTTGCTCGCCTTTTACGAGCTGCCTGGCAAGGAAGGCAGATGGTCTATTCTTCAAAGAAGCCCGGACCAACACGGGGGAAAAAATACAGTACAGTATAACATATAGTATAGTAAATAATAGACTAAAAGATCAGTGACAAACAAATAGACAAAAGGAAAGACAAACGTAAGATTTTGAAATGGACACAGTTTTTTTGTAAATACAAGCAGTTACTAGATTCTGTCCAAGCATGTATTGCAATTAAATGATTTTTTACGTAATAAGGATAATAAATGATCATGTATAAATGAAAGCAAAAAATACTGATCGCAATAGTCATGACATTAATATAGATCTGATACAACTGACCAGGATTGGTATTGCTGCTGCAATAACTTTGCTTGACAGTTATCGTGTTCTGGGGGGTGATTATGTATCTCAGTTGCAAAATCAAAATGCAAAAGTGTAAATCAAATGACGTCATTTGTGTTTACTATCTCTACTGTATTTCTGTTCGTCGCTGGAGATAACAAACAAATAAACAAATCATTTGACAGCTATTTGATGAACTCTTTTCCATTTTGAGTGGACAACTGAGTTACATAATCAGCATCCTGGTTGAAGAAAGATGGGAGACCAAATTCATCTACAAACATGATACATGTATTTTAAATATAGTATAGTAACGCACTACCAAGGTCTTTATTGGTAATCTAACTGCTTGTTTACATTCTTATAGCTACAGAAATTTTGAACTAAGCCCATGAGGTATTTCATATTCATGGGCTTATTTATAAATATTTCCCTAGGTCACGGAAGAATACGATCGTTTACAATATTGGTAGATAGACTTTATTGAAATAAAACATACAAACCTGAAGGCATAAACGGCTGAGCTAAACAGAATGCAGCTCCAATTAGAAAACAAGCTATCAAAGGATACTTTCTTCTGTATCTTTCTAGTACATAAACTGCCATTAAGGTTGCAGGTATTTCAACTATGGCTATTATCATATAATTTACGTATTTATTGCCTTGGAGTGAAACAGAGTTAATTGTTAACCCATAACTAACAAAAGTTGAAGTCGTCCACCAGACGAGGCATATAAAAAATCTACATCTCAACACACTTGACTGAAAAGTATGTTTCAGAACTGTGATAAATGACACGTCTGTCTGTACTTCATTTTTCTGTTCGTCATCACAAGTCAATTTCTTCAAAATACATCTATCAAGAACTAAATTATTACATTTAGCTGCCTTTTCTAAAACGTATATTGCTTCTTCTTTTCTGCCCTTTGTCAAAAGCCACCTTGGGCTTTCGTCGCATAAAAAGAAATATGATATAAAAAGAAATGCCGGTGCATAGATAACTGCCAAAAATGTCCTCCAATAAGGTACTGACCAAGCCACTAAAGCAAATATAATGCTTCCCAAAGTATATCCCAAGTTAGTTACCAATATAAACACAGTTCTTTTCTTTGTTGGCACAAACTCCAAAGCTGAAAATTAAAATATGGCATCATAAGTAATCATGGAACTGTATAAAAACAACTGCACATAAAACACACTAATCATCTTATAAAATATAAAAAAAAACTTGAGATATTGATTATCATGTAAAATACTTAAATATTTTTAATGAATAATATAAAAATCGCTGGGTGGAAAGTAAGTATTATATCTACAAAAGACGCTTTCACCACCGTTTTGAATTTATTTCGAAAACAATATTTTCCCCCGTGTTGGTGCGGGCTCTTTTGCAGAATAGACCATCTGCCTTTCCTTTCTTGCCAGGCAGCTCGTAAAAGGCGAGCATAGGCTTATCATCACTAACACCGTGACATCTGACTAGGTGGTAAAGTTTCGCAGCGATTCGACCGGATTGGTACCACCGGCTTACCTATTCCTGCCGCCATAACGTCATGACGTGTTCCGGTTCGGAGGGTAAGGTAGCCGGTAAACTTACTTTTGCTCGAGGCCTAACATCCTGACCTCAGGTTGGCAACGCACCATTACCATATTTGGTGTTTCTAGGCGGCGTGAATTTCTTACCATCAGGAAATCCGCCTGCTTGTTTGCCCTATAACATAAAAAAAAATATAAAAAAACATAAGTTTGTGGCGAGCCCAAAAGCATGAGCATATACAGGGTAACTTTAAAAGACCTGACCAAATTTAATGTAAGGGGGTATAGGCTTAGCCAGTTATGCATTTTAAATATTATTGTTAGATTGTAATATTTAGTTTTATAAACATTCATTTAAAACAGTCAGCAAAAATGCTTCACATGTTGTCACGCTACGTCGTACCTAGTACGAGACATGACGTCATCAGGTTGCAAATGCGACTGCGGTTATGAACCGGTTTTTAAAATTTCGCTGGTAGGTTAGAAGTAACCTTATATTGTGTAGTAAAAAATTGATAATAAGAAAGTAACTCACACAACACGTACATTGGAGAACAAGAATCACCTAAGGCGGCTTCCAAAAATTCCATAATTATGTAAAACAAATACCAGGGTGAAAAGCTTCGTAATATTCCAAACACTCCTCCTAGAACTCCGGTTAAAATAATTGCAGTTTTTCGTCCCACCCTATAAATTCAAAAAGGGACAAATAAAAACATATTCAAAAGTTATTCAATACATTAAGTAAAAAATGACATACTTTTTGTTTATAAATATAAGAGGAGGAAAACGAGCAAATGTGTCACCTGATGGAAAGTGCCCACGCCAACTCCCACGGACATCCGCAGTATCACAAATGCGTTGCAGGCAATAAGATATAAGATACAATAAGATTTAAGAAATAAGTTGTGTTTAGAAATAGTATAGTATTCCCTCTTTAAATTTAGGTAAGTAGGTCCCACAAAGTTCTTGTACGAGGGAAGAAATGTCTCCACGCATCAACAGTTCTACAACTAGGCAAACTCTACGTATGCAAAGCGATTTACGAGTCTACTTTTTAAATCGCTTAAGAAATGTATCAAGTTTGCACTTGATTGATTTATAGAATAAGGTTCCACACCATTTTAGAAATAATTGGGGAGTAACGTAACAATTTTAGGTAAAAAGGTTTGAGTTCGGTTAATTAAAGCTATTACTCCTAAGTTGTAGAGACTTTTGTATATGACGTCAGCGCTCACTGCTATCTTGTCACGGTAAGTACAAGGGACCTCTTACGGTACTTATGGGCGATGTATGTACCTATTTCCCATAATCTTAAAATTCATTAGCTTATTTGTTTTTTTTAAATCGGTGGTTTAAATGTGCCTATTTGTTGTACTTCACAGTTGAAGCTTGGTAAGAAGATATATTATTTAAAACGCTCAACGATTTTATTAAAGGAAACATTTTTGATGAAACCGCAGGCAGGGTTTGAACGGTAACATTGAGGTTTCAAACACTACTCTTTAAAAGCCAGTCACACATGTCCAAAATGAAAAAAATGTGTCATAAACTTCTACATAAAACAGTTTAATATCTAATATATACATGATGCAGAGAAACATTTTAACATGTTTTTTAAACGTGATGGAGTCAGCAGTTTCCTAGGTTTTTAAAAACTAAAAACTTGTCTGTGTCATTTAGACAAATCTTGAAGTAATAATTGCTATGTGCAATGCTTACCTATGCTTACCAATACGAAAACCTTCCAGGACGATTTCAAATCGCACATGATTCCTTTTTTTAAATAATTATAAGTACAACATCCATCTACATATTTGTATTAAAAATCTTCTACTAGTACTATGAAAAAGCAACTTAGTGCACGTGTCTCATAAACGCAAGAAAGTATGTTCGTACTTGAAACCAATGAGCATAAAATTGCTATAAAACATCGAAGATAACGAGCCACAAACGAACCAGTAAAATATGTATCAACATAGTAATGTAGTGATCAGTGTTACCATCGTTTGGATATTGAAATTTCTAAACTGGTTTTGACAACATATCTACATTATTAAAAATGGTCGGTGCTAAAGGTATTTTTGCGCTTGGAAATGTCTTGTTCCGTTATAAAGAGTAGGTAAACTTGCCAGTGCAACAGAAAATTTTTCATTTCGGTTTGGTAATGATCTATTAAAAATAGATCAGATATAGGCGACTTTTATATCTACGAAGTACAGAAACAGCACACCTGTGTCTGTACCTGTTTCTTACCATCAGGGCATCAGTCTCGTTCTTCTCTATTTTACGACATAAAATACTACCGTCTTTCTAGGCTGTATCATGTCATCTTAAGCCTTAAGGCTCATCACATGACGTCTGAATTTTATAACGGAATATCATTTTGAAAAAAAAACGCAACAAATTTAAACAAATCTATCGACCTCTCACGCGCGTCAGTAATTTTTTGTACGAAATTTAGTGGATTTGTATAGACTATAGAGCAATAATTTGTTTCGAAACTTCTAAACGTCATGCCGTTAAGGGATTCTGAATTTATCTTAACATATTTTTATTTTAGCACTTGCCCTGTGCTTGGGTTAAATTTTAAAGAAAGAAAAAAATCTTGAATGGGGCGAAGTTTTTTTTAATTATTTAAAATTTTTAGAAATTCTGAATGTATGTTTCTGACATACGTCTCGTACGGGTCAACTGTGCCCTACGCTAGAATGCAACCCCTCACTCACTGCCCCGCGCGTCGCCTTGCATTCGCCGCAAGCGCTCAGTAGCGATATCATCTTTGTAACCGTTACCAAACCCATCTTTTCTCAACGTAAAAAAAACTATAAATGAATGACAAATGACGTCACCACGAGGTGCATAGTTAATTCGTGTGGGTTGTAAAGCAATATTGATATAGCTATTAACTGTTTATGATTTTGTTATTTCAATAGTTGTATTTTTGGGTAGGCAAATATGTTTTGAATGCGTCTTGGTCAAAAATAGAAGTGAAATTAAAAAAATAATGATTTTGAATTATTTGAAGATTATTTTTATCATATGAGTACGAAATTATAAGTAAAGTATATGTATTTATCCATTATTACTAGGGAGAAATTCAGCATACGAAAAATAACCAACTTTAAAAAAGAAAAAGATAATATGTTCGAATTCTATAATTTTTTTGTGTGGTAATTGATTTCTAGGTCATTCTATAAACCTTTTTTTTAAATTGGAAAACTTCTTTTTAAGTTTCCACTGCCACTAAATCTGGATCTGATACCTAGTATCGGGAAAATCGAAATAAAAACCTACTCAATTTTCGTGCGCTTATGTGATATACTTATGAAATCAAAGTTGGTTTTTTTCAAATTTTATATTGCGATTTGAATTTTATATTTATTCTCGCTAAGGGGATTTCCAATGAAATACATTTTGAAAATAAGAGTCAATGGTCTATTTCCAGCTTATTTTTATACATTATCTTTGACCTCAATTTTTTTTGCATCTTCTTAGCTATTTCTTACCTTTTACTAATAGAGGTTATAGAAAGTACAAAGGAGTTACCTGTCAGAAATTGGTCCCACAATTAACAGACCACACATGTAGCCAAAACTGTGAATGGTTCCCACGGTGGTTCTTTTCCAGTCCTGACAGGCCAGGTCAAACTAAAAAAAATAAGAATCACGCTGATACTAAGACACGGAGTAGTTTAGTAAGAGTTTATATCCTTTTTGACGAAATAAATTTCATTTCAAATTAGAATAAAATGGACGATATCAGTTTAGACGGGGATCTAAGAAAAGAAAAAACTATGTACTTAATGATAACAATAACTAAAACGGTGTATCTAAGATTTCATGTCTCGAATTGTTTTAACAGTACAGTTATTTCTGTTTCTTTTATTTATTTTTATGATAATGGAAGGCAAACAAGCAGACGGATTTCCTGATGGTAAGAAATTCACACTGCCTAGAGACACACAAGGTGGTAATGGCGCGTTGCCAACCTGAGGCCGGGGTGTTAGACTTCGAGCAAAAGTAAGCTTACCGGCTACCTTTCCCTCCGAACCGGAACACGTCAACGGCAAGCATTGGACGTTATGGTGGCAGAAATACGTGAGGCGGTGGTACCAATCCGGGCGAGTCGCTGCGAAACTCTACCACCTAGTCAGATGTTAAAGTGCTAGTGACGGTAAGCCTATGCTCGCCTTTTACGAGCTGCCTAGCTGGAAGGCAGATGGTCTATTCTGCAAAGGAGCCCGGACCAACACATTTTTTTATTTTCTTGTATGTTTGTTACACCATTACTAGGCCGATAGAATACCGATTTTGATTCATTTTTAGGAATGTAGGTCATAAAATGCAATGAAATGAAAAACATCAAT
>NJDD01000661.1:170485-183478 GCA_002245505.1 Calephelis nemesis | reverse complement strand
TACTACAAACTTCGTTCCGTCCAGAGTCGGTTTGCCTCAAATTTGGTTGTGCTTCTTTAGAAGCGTTATAAAAAATGATGTGATTGGTATTTAAAGATGCGAGCATCTGTAACACAAAAGTAACACCATTAAGTTGTCTGTTTCAGAGACATGTTTCTACATTCACACAGGTGTTTAAGTTTTATACAAGTACGGCTTATATGTTTCTTGTTACTGATTTTTTTTATGTTTTTTTATATTATTGTTTTAAATAATGAACGAGAAGAAGTATCACGCGTATATACGCTGATATACTGGTATATACCAGAATATGTAAGCAGAGGCAACCATATTGAAAATAATATTTCTGCCGCCATAACGTCAATGCTTGCTGTTGACGTGTTCCAGTTGAAGGGGAAGGGAGCCGGTAAACTAAATTTTGCTCGAGGCCTTAGATCCCGGCCTCAGGTTGTCGACGAATCAATTTGGTGTCTCTAGGCGACGTGAATTTCTTACCATCAGGAAATCCGTGTGCTTGTTTGCCTTCCAATATTATAAAAAATAGTCTCAATCAAGTATAGCCTCTCACGCGCATTCATAACTACGCGCATCCATTTTTTGTATAGGTATTTTTGACGCGATTACCAGACCAAATCAATTTTGATGATCCTTTTTTTTTAAAGGTACGTTATATTGCAAATGTAGTCATATAAATTTGATTGAGATTTGACAAGTGATTACAAACGCAAAACTTTTTTACATCGATAGTGAAAATTTCTTACCACAACGAATTTAAATTCGGTTTCAAAATTTAATTACCTGCATGAGGCTATTTAGCAGCTTGTTTATTGCCTTATCAAAAAAAAAACACAAAAATAACGCTTCTTTTTTGAGCTCAAATTACTATTTTCAGAATGTGGTCTTTATGAAAGCTGAAAACCATATCTCAAATTATTAAGAGCAAACAAGCCTACAGCAACAACAGAACTGTTATAATTACCTGCAATTAACCTCCTTTATTGGTAAAATATAATTGGAACTATAAAACACACTTGTAATAAGACAAGTATTATAATAATAATAAATATTCCTGGACAACTCACACAAATTGAATCTAACCCCAAAGTACGCAAATTATATGCTTGTGTTATGGGTGTTAGTCAACGATACTAGTAGGTACATAGAAATACTTAAATAGATACCAGAATAAGTTTAATAAACACCCAGACCCGGAAATGTAGACATCTAAATGTTTATCACACAAATGTCTACCCGCGTCGGGAATCGAACCCTAACCTCGCAGTAAGTCAATGTAGTTAGGCGTATACGCTAGCCACTCGACCAACGAGGCGGTCATTAGCTGTATAATGTGATATCTTCGTTGAAGTCCAAAATTTCAAAACCCAACCCAACCCAACCCACTCATTATAATGATTTCCTTACACACTTATCAAAATCAAAGAGTTAAAATATAATTTGGTAAGTTTTATGTTTATACACACTTATTTTAAATTTTAAATGAACTGTTCGTTCTTGAAAAACTAATGCTTACATTTAACAGTCATTAAAATTTTTTAAAATACGGTGAAACATAAATGTTGCCTTAAAATAATAATAAGTTAGAATTTTAAGAAACTTCTTACCGTGGGCTGCCCATGAACTAATTAGACAATATTATTTCAATGGCACTAATTTTAATCGTTAAAAGACGACCATACCTTTATAGCATACTATTGGCTTACCCCGGTTTCGCACGGGTATAAAATATACTTATTAACCTTCCTCTTCCATCAATTTATCTATTGAAAAAATGACATCGAAATACGTTGAGTAGTTTTGTTGCAAAGTGACCAAATTTAATTGTTTAAATGGAAGTAAAAATTAAAAGGACATAATTTAATAAGATATGCTATAGATCTTATTGAACACTTTTCAAGAAAATTGGTTGGAACAAGATTTTGTTGGTGGTTATTAAGAGAAGATAATTTTTAAAAACATTAATAATATATATAAATAAATAAATGCGTTAGTTACCAGCAACCCTGTACTTTGCTTTGATTTTTATTAATAACTAGCTGTCCCGGCGGACTTCGTTTCACCCGTTCAGTATGGAAAATAAAAAGTATTATTTTTCCCATTTTCCCTGCAAATTTCCCGGTATTTCTCTTGTGGGAAATGTCTTAACAAAATAATAAATCTCAAATAACACAATCTTACTACGGAAACTTTAATCTGTGACCCCTAACTCGAATAAAGTCTCTTTATTTTTTAAATAATGTAGCCCATGTTTAATCTGGGATCTTTTAAACAAATTTTTGGATAATCATAAAAGACATTTGATAGTACGAACCCTATAGTCTTTGCAACATCTATATATTATTTAAGAAAGTCATTTTAGTTACACTATTTCTATCTTAATAACGATTTAACCGATTTAAATGAAAATTCATATGACTTCGAACCAGGAAAAGGACATAGGATACTTCTTTCTTTTCTCTTCTTTTCTTTTAATTCCAAAGACAGCAAGGCATAAGTGTTTTTAAAAAGTGTTGTATATTTATACAAACTAAGATCCCCTAGTTTGTGGCATAGGGGCAAAAATCTAGGTAATTGATTGTTCTGCTATCCTGCTACTAGTTTACACAACAAATTGAATTCTACAAATTTGTAGAAACTCAGTCTCATGTTAATCTTATATTAATGTTGTGCTAAAGTTCTATATTTTAGAACTTTCATTATATTCTGGGATTTTTTTATGTTGTCTAATCTAAACGTGAGATATGAGCGTTACCATAAAGGATGAAATTTTATACAAACTCTCATCCCCTAGTTCATGGCATTTGGGATAAAAGTTACATGTTACATGTTTGTTTTTGTCTTTTAAATGTCTAACAAGATCGGGATGGTTCTCAGCTAAAGTTCATTTTTTCTATTTTCAATATGTTACCAAAAATTTATATTTATTAACCCATTCTTGGTTGCCGTGCCAATTTGGGAACACTTAAAAATTGAGGGTAGAAATTAAACGTTTTGACTCTAGTTTAAATACGATGACAGTTTTAAGCAGGTAAAAGTACACTGAATACTTGTGTTGGTCCGGGCTCCTTTGTAGAATAGACCATCTGCCTTCCTTGCCAGGCAGCTCGTAAAAGGCGAGCAAAGGCTCACCGTCACTAACACCCTGAATTCTGACTAGGTGGTAGAGTTTAGCAGCGACTCGCTCGGATTGGTACCACCGCCTTACCTATTCCTGCCGCCATAACGTCATGACCTGTTTCGGTTCGGAGGGTAAGGTAGCCGGTAAACTTACTTTTGCTCGAGGCCTAACACCCCGGCCCCAGGTTGGCAACGCACCATTACCACCTTTGGTGTCTCTAGGCGGCGTGAATTTCTTACCATCAGGAAATCCACCTGCTTGTTTGCCTTCCAATATCATAAAAAAAAACATTTTGTTAGAATTAGTGGCGTTTTCATTATGATAAGTTGAAATATATCATTTATTACTTATCAGGACACACGCGGAGGCAAGTACAGTGTACTTAAATTATTATAATAAATAAAAACAATAAACATCACTTTACTTTATCGTACTTAAAATTAGTAAATAACAAATGATTTAAAGCATTTTACAATTACATAAAGTAAGAATATAAGCTTTGGTTGTATCAGAAAGTTTACTGTACCAATTTGGGTACAGCGGCCACATGTGTAAGTTGTTTATCCTTGTTCCAACACGACCTATAAAATGTTAGAGGTGCGAAACTTCAACCAATGTAATCTTTTTCACGAGAATATATCCATAGACTAACCCATGGTGAAGCATTACGGGCATCATTCATCAAAACAATTTATTAGAGGCAAACCCGTACGCTTTGAATATAAAATTTGGTAACGACCAGCTTCTCAGGATATTGTTACAGCTACAATATTTACCGTGGTAAATCTACAACGTCTAGTAGAGATCCTTGAGAAAGCTGAATTGTTAAAATGTTGCTAAATAAATTGACAACAGATCCCGCAAACCACGAAGTTTACTTCGATAACTTTTTCACAAGTTATGATCTATTGAACGATTTGAGTCAATTGGGTTATCGTGCTACAAGAACCATTTGCGAGAAACGTACTAGAAATGCCTACTGACAAACGCTAAAAATTTGACGTGAAAAGTAGGAGTGTTTAATTACAGATTCGATAAAAAAAATGAAGTGTGATTGGTTCTCTGGAAAGACAGCCGCATTTGCACGATGGCAACAAACTATGATACTTATGAACCCACGGGCACTGTAAAAAGATGGTCAGCAGAGAAGAAGCAGAAGGAGTCGATGAAATGAATCAATCCATTTCACATTACAGAATCGGCGTTCATAGTAAAAGAGGTTGTGCTTATTGTATATCTACATGATTGATATGGCAATAGCAAGTGCTTGGCAGTTACATGTTCAGACTAGGGATGATCACATGGATCAGCCACTGTTTCGACGAAGTATAGCCAGATTCTATCTAAAACAATCACCCCTAAGACACTCTGCTCGACCTTCCTCATCTAAAATGGAGGATCTGTAACTAATAGATGGCGCCGATCATGTACCTGAAAAGCTTCCGAAACTAGTACGCTGTGTAATTTTCCATATTAGTAGCCATTGAAGCTGCAAGAAATGCAGAAACACTGTGCATTGAGAAACCATGTTTTAAAAATTATCACTCTTAAGTGGCCGTGGCATTTTGAGAACACCCCTTCAGATTCCTGAAAAATATTTTTCTTAATTTTTTTTCTTATTCACATCTTTATTTGTATTCAGCATAATAAATAAATAAACAAATTTTCAAATGAAACCTTGTAATTTTGTTTTGACCATTAATGGGTTAATATACGTATGCATGTAAGACATTGCTTAAACTAGAGTTCACTATTGAATGCCGCTTTCTTCGCCTTGCACGTAGGCATATCTATAGATAATGTTGGCATCACGTATTCATACGTGATGCCAAAACTTTGGACCCTTTTTACGAAAATTGCGCAGACGTAGGAGCATAAAATTGGGCACACTCATAGTTTATGTGTAAGAGCACTACCATGCATTTGACACACATAAACAAATATATTGATGATAACGATTAAAAAATCACAGATGGCGCACTAAAAAGTTTGGAAACATAGTAGCTGGTCTTGAGAAATAAAGATGACGTTGTTATCAACAACATATTAAAATTTATTATGGTGAAATTTCTACTAATTAGTTATTATAAATATATAAACTTTTTCCTATTTATTCATTTGTAACAAAGCTTCATACTACAAAATGAATAAGTATTTAGTCCTAGTAAAAGCCCTCATAAATATCTCTATGTTACTTAAAAGACACATTTTTAATTTATATTAAATATTTTTTTACACATAGGATCTGTCCAGTTCTTCAAGGTCATCAGCTAATTTGCAGCTTTTTCGTAAGCATTAAAATGGATATTAGACGCACTGTGGGTATTTGTTTTTACTTTTAAGCACATGCAAGATGTAATAGACCTAACACTAACGAGTGGTGGTACAGTGAAGCTCGTTTGATAGTGGAGTTCAAAGGTAGAAGACAAAACTCTGGAATGCAGCTGCTGGTAAACCCATCGAGCTTAGACTCATTATATTTGTTTTAACTAGATCTTTTTTATTTTCTGATGACGAGAACGAATGGCAAGACCCTGTTGATTGAACTTGGAGATGGCGGATCAAAGTTCAAAGTCACGGTACGGGGTTTCGCAATCTTTGCAGTTCATCTAAACCGTATACCTACTTCAGAACTGACTTGATTTGAATGGTTCTTAACTTTTTTTTTTAGATCTGTTCAGGAATTGAAGGTCATTAGCTCATTTGCAATCATCGGATCGGACCTTATAATTCAAACCCTACAAGTATGAGTTCATCTGAGCTGATATGATTATGGAGGAAACGTGTCCCTGGAATGCGTACTGGTAAAACCTTCGAATTCGGACTCATTCGGTTCGCCTTGACTAGATTTATTCATAGTTTCTGATGACGATGACTTGATGACAAGGATCTGATGTTCATTATGTATATTTCTTAATCTTTGCAATTCTTCTAGGAATTCTTCTTCTAGTATTTAAAGGAAATAAATGTGTTACATCATTGCATAAATAAAACTTTTGGACATACCACGAACTGAAGTTTCAAAAAAATCAATAACTTTCCGCCGCTGCTAACGATGTTTCGGCACCTCATCTTAAAGGTTCTGATTCCTGATCAGAACCTTTGACTTCTGAGTTCTAGACAAATATGTTAGATTATTGCATTGCTATAGGTCCTTGACGAGTGTGTGAAGTTCTAATTCAATCCTTTACCTCTATGGTCTTATTTATCGAGGTTAACGTACATGCCTAACTCCCCCAACAAACCATTACGCTCAGGTTCGATTCTCGCCGGGACTAAATATTTAAGTGATGACTATTTAGATGTCTGCATTTCTGCATCGGAGTGTTAAATATCAAATTTATTTTGGTATTTATATAAGTATAATATACTTCTGAATTGTTGACTAGAATCCATACAACGACGTGTAATTTTCTTACTTTGGGATTACATTCAATTTGTGTAATTTGTCAAGGATATTTATGTAATCTTTTCAAATAAGTGAAAAACAGGTTTTGAATAACCATTACTCAAATACGTTGTTACGTGTGTGCATAGATAACTAGAAATAGGAAAAGTTAATGAAATCGTGTTAAACTGGATTTTTTGTCTTTTAAAATTTAACTTAACACAATTATTATCATAATGTATACATTTCTATAGCTGAGGGTAATTTAAGTAATACATATTTTTTACTGTTAAGTATAATATTAAAATTAATGTATTAAAAACTTTCGACCGACTTTCGAGTTACCTAATATGGTTTCTGAAGGCGGAGAAGCTGGTAAAATAACCAATGTTTCTTGTGTTTAAAAACAAACAAGCAGACCAATGTCCTGATCATAGTCTTAGTGCTCGGATATGCCAGTTTTCCCCATGTTGATCAGGGCTCCTTTAATCCTAAAAAATCCACGTCAGTGTTATCTTTAAAGGAAAGTAACACTAATTATGAATATTTCAAGGAAAAAAAAACAAAATTTCTAAAATTTTAACAAAAGGAAAACACGTCTAAATCAAGACAAAATTAAATCACAAGGAAAACAATAAAATAGAGATGTTTAGAAGAGGGCCGTATTGGACCGGGCTTCTTTGCTTAATAGACCATTTGCCTTTCTGCCAGGCAGCTCGTAAAAGGCGACCATAGGCTTACCGTCACTAACCCCGTGACATCCTACTAGGTGGTAGATTTTCGCAGCGACCCGTCCGGATTGATACCACTGCCTTACATATTCCTGCCACTATAACGTCAATGTTTGCCGCTGAAGTGTTCCGATTCGGAAGGTAAGGTATCTGGTAAACGTGCTTTTGCTCGTGGCCTAAGGACCCGGCCTCCGGTTGGCAAACACACCATTACCACCTTTGGTGTCTCTAGGTGGCGTGACTTTCTTACCATAAAAAAAATCCGTCTGCTTGTTTGCCTTCCATTATCATTAAAAAACCAGCAAGCGGACGCGTTTTTATTTCTTCCTAAAAATAAGAGGTTTGAAGATTTTAAAGAGCCTAAACTTATATATTTTGTATATTAGAGGCTAGTGAACAGGCACACGACTTTCCTGATGGTAAAAGATAACCGTGGTCTGTAGACACCATAGATGTTACAGATGCGTCGCTACCCTGTGGGTGAGATGTAAAGCCTATTGTTCAAATCTGCCGGCTACCCTACCAACGGGACAGAACATGACAGATTCATTATGGCGCATGAACAGGAAAGGCGGTGGATTGTGTTGTTGTTGCTGCACAGCACTCTACCACCAGCGGTCTTTTTAGTGATGACTCTTACAAGAGATAATGACAGAGAGACAGATTGTCTATTATACTCAGCGGATCCGAACCAACATGAGAAAAATAACATTTATTTTATTTTTTCTATGAACAAAAAATTCAAGTCTTATAGCTAAAACATAATAAGAAAAAAAAATGTAAACATTTGCCATTACTGACTTCTTTTTGATTATATTATACGTAAAAACGAAGATATTTCATACGGCTAAATTAATGATAACATACACAAAAAATGATAAAAAAGAAAAACAAAAGAAAATGAAGTAAACACAACATGTTATCTTTAAAACATGTCATATTAACTACGTTAAGAAAGAATTTTAATATTATAGATTTTTATAATAGATAGTAAATAGTATTTAAGACAAACACTGCTTGTGTGACAAACAATCAACGTTGTGGTAAATAATTAAAATCAATAAGCCCTGATATACGCTATGATTAATGTAGTTAATCACCTTAGCGATCATACAAAAAAAAACATCGTCGAAATCAGTCTACACGTTAAAAAGTTATTATGCCACAGACAGACACACAGATACATCAATCTTATAAACACTCTCTTTCTACGTCGAGCTCCACCCATATAGCGTCTAAGTATAAGTACCTATAAGTTGGTGCCTGTCCAATGGAGGCCGAGTAGATAAGTCTCTTGCATGAGTCATATTAAAAAACATTAGGCGCTTTTCAACAGGTGTACTATGCCTATTGCCTAGTGTTAACGTCAGTAGTTTAGTTCTACCTGGTTTAACTAGTTTAGTTCTACCTGGACCTACCGAATTACTTTTAGATGATAATATCAGAATTCTTTTAAGAAATAGTTATAAAGAAATAATTACAAAAATATTTTGATATGTTGCGGATACCTATCTTGTACTGCATTGGCTAATGGTTTTAAAAACTTATATCTACAGTTTTTATAAAGGCTAACAGGAAATATTTTTCATGGTTGTAATATTTTGTTTGGTAACAAAAAATATCGTTGTTTTTAAACTCCATAATTGGTATATGGTAAAACACAGCCGTAATGTCACAGCAGATATACTGCGTAACGATTCATCATTAAAAAAACACAATTATTATTAATATGTATTTAGCGCAATTTTTGTTAATCACGTGTTTTGTATTATACAGTGATATAATACAAAACATGTAGTATAAAACAAAGTCATTGTCCCTGTGTCCCGTTGTATACTCAACACTTCCCCTGCGTAATCCCCTTTGAACATTAGATTAGATATAAGAATTAAGAGAGTAGAAAGGGAATATCGCACATACAACAAATACAAATGCTAAAAATTGTCCAACTCAAGTTTCATCACGCCAAGGAATCAAGTGCCTTGCTGACACCGAATTTTTTAGAAGATTGATTGGACATTGCCGTAATACAAGAACTATAGATTATTTGGAACACGGTAATGGGCTTAATAAGATCGGCAGGTAATTTGTTTTACTACGAAAATGGCACTAAGGCCAGGTTTTGTGTTATCTTTAAGAAAAACTTAATTTTTTTACATATTCTATGTATGTGCACAGATGACAATATGGTTGCTGTCTATTTAGCCCTGCCGGGTACAGAAGAGATGAAGACGGTGAAAGCTGGCACCCCTCATAGAGTACTACCAGGAACAACAAACGGAGCTGCTGATTGGCTGCGATAGTAAAGCACATAACACTTCATGGGGTAGAACTAACAAAAACCTGAGAGATGATTTTCTATTTGGCTTCCTGCTGACTAGCAACCTTTTAGTATTGAACGAAGGTCATTCTCCAACTTTTATGACTAGTTCTCGGCAATAGGTTTTGGATGTTACTGTCAGTACCGAAATTTTAAAAAAACGTATAAAGAAATGGTATGTCAGTAATGACATATGTATGTCAGACCATAGTACATAAGGTATAATATTGAGGGTGGTAAAACTCAATCCGTAAACTCGTTTCGGAATCCCAGAGCTACAAATTGGAGATTGTTCTGTGAGGACCTCAAAGGGTATTTAAATGAAGCACCAAAAACAATCAGATCTCCGGATCTATTGGAGTTTGCCAATGATCTAATGGAGACAGGCTTGCGTGAAGCATATCATAAAAACTCCCCATTAAAATCTGTGGATGCCTTAGTCGCACCATGGTGGAATAGTAACCTGCTCCGACTAACGTGCAAAGCTAGATCTCTTTTTATCAAAGCTAAAAAAGACCATAACTGGAGTGCGTACGAGGAAGCGCTTACTACATTTAACAAGGAGTTAAGAAAGGCCAAGAAAAGCCATCATATTGCCAGAATCCACAAAATTTTAGCAAAAACTCCATCTCGGCAATTGGGACTCTTAAAGACACCAGACGGTACTTTCACGGCCATCGCCCCAGAAACGTTGGAGCTATGTTGTGCACGCATTTTCCAGAAGCGATCGTGACAGACCACGGCAAATATCCTCCCATTCATATTGGACATTCTGGTGGTCCGTTATCTATAACTAAACTGATAGCACTCTATTGTTTAAAGATGCGAAAAATATGAATTGAATGATCATTTCTATTATGAAAATTGATGCGTCAGAACCCTTTAAGGGCGAGTCCCACTCGCGCTTGACAGCATTTTTTAAAGATTTCCAATCATTGACACGGCTAGTATGGGGACGGACAAAAACTATCCCATCTTAAGTCTTTTCGGTCGCTAGTGAGTTTTCTGGCTATTCTATCCTCCGGATGGATAAACAATAGCTAGCTTAAAGTCTGCTCGCCTGGTCTAGCAAAAACAAATCCGGCGATTTTTCACAAAACGTTTTTATACATATTTTTAGCCACGGTATTTATGTCAAAGGAACTGACGCTCGCCTCTTACGAGTTGATATATATATATTAAATAATGCTTTGGTTAGGAAGAAAATTTGCTGTGTTTAAATAAAATGTATTCCCTAGATTTCGTTGGAACCAAGTAATATGTTACACCAAGTATACATGGTAAAGTACATCATAGTTTTTTTTAGTTTTATCATTCTCTTATTTTAGGAATCACGGGGGAGGGAAACTTTTACCACTTTGGAAGTGTCTCTCTGATTTTTCCTTTTTTTGTGTAAAAATCTTAATTCGGTTAACAGAATACATCTACTTACCAATTTTACACAGTTTACAAGAACTTTTCGGGAAAAGAAACCCCAAAAGTGTTACACATACATACATACTTATATTTTATTAATTTAAGGTTAGTATAATCGTCACAAATATTCATTAAAATATATTTAGTTTTAAGCTAAAAGTTATAATTTATAGACAAGTCGTATTTGTTTCTTCAATTCCATGATCCATCATTACTTTCGGCTTTCCAACCATTTCTGCTTGTTGTACTGTATCTGGCAAGGAGTCGTTCCCGACATCAGGCACGACGAAGGTCACTAATCCAGATATCAGTGACATCGACCCAAATAGCATAGATGGAAGACCCGACCAATAAGGCATCTGAAAGTATTAAGGAAAACTTGAAAAAATGTTTAGTAGAAATTAATGTGTTTCTGTCATTGGTGAAAATTGGATAAATTTATTATTCATCATTTGCAGATGCTATCTGGGTCCACTTTTAGTATATATAATCCCACAAAAAACATTTCATGTAAAATGTTGTCAAGATGACTACATAAGTAGCTAGGCAGTCTTTTTAGTAATTATTTTTTTCTTTTTTTTTTGGGTGTATTTTTTGCACATCGGCGGTGGCGGTTTTCATAGCACATTCACTGTCTTTGTTTTTTTTCCTTGATGGTTTATTGATTATCATAAGCGATAAATCAGAGCGGCATTTCGTTCTTAAGCGATTATATTCCACTGTGGCTGACTGTTGTGCTTTAATACTAACAAAGTCTTAATTTATAAGGAGAATAACTTAAAAATTGGTAACACAAGAGAGCGCTACATAATTGTGTGCTGCTCTTAAGATAAAATAAATGACCGAATATTAAAGACTTAAACATTATTCAAACATAGACCTTGATTTATATGTATAGTAATAGCGTAAACGACACAGATTGTAAATCATCTTCACGCTCATATCCGCGAAGAGGTAGGCAGAGGAACAAACAAGACACCCACGACTAGCCGAAAACACTAAGTTCCACAATGTGATAAATGGCAAGCCTACCGCCAACCGGGCACATATCCAATCCTGGGCAACGTTGTCACTACATAGGATAAAACAAAGTCGCTTCCTTTGCCCCAACGTCCATTTATATGCTTTAATCTTTAAAAAACTACGCAACGAATTTTGATGCAATTTTTATAAGAGAATAAGTGATTGAAGAGGAAGGTTTATATGTATATTTCATAACCATGCAAAGCCGAGGCGGGCCGCTAGTTTTTGATATAAAATTTAATATAATGTTTTTCAATTTGCCCGACCTAGGGATCGAACCCGGGGCCTCAAGTAAAGTTTCTAGACCAGAGAGGCGATCAGATCACCAGATAAAAATTATTATTAGAAATAGAGAGATAAAGATTGAAAACTGTTCATACATCAAATACATTCATCATAGTGCTTAATCAATACGAAAAGAATTAGTACTAAATTTAGTAGATTAGATAGAATTTAGTAGATACAGTCGATTTTTTTACCTCATCGTCAAGGGGCAAAAATGACTGAGACCTACCATGAGACTCTTGATTAAGGCAAGAGGTCCCCGCACTCAATTAAGGGTATAGAGAGCCACAATTACAAGTTTATCTGGGGGCACGGTAGTGTTTTTTTTTTTTTGCATACTGAACTGAAAACAACTAAGGTGATTGTGATTGCATTAATTCCCAGAAAATTGAAAATCGAAATGACGATATCATCTCTAATTGGGTACTTACCCAGTCCTAAGCAATACCATTTCTATTATAAAATTAAATAATAAGCAAGACTATAAATGTTAAGCAACATGCTAAGTAATATTTTATGTAATACGTTTATTTGAAATAAAGTTTGTTTATTACACATTACAACTAATATAATTACATTAATTGACATAACTAGGCAAGTAACAAAATATTTCTATCTATCAGAGTAGTACCTAATCGATTTCTTGAATAGAATATCTACCTTCCTGCCAGGCAGCTCGTAAAAGGCGAGCATA
>NJDD01000661.1:116440-157713 GCA_002245505.1 Calephelis nemesis | reverse complement strand
CGAGGTCGTGAACGGGCACTTAAAGGTCGGCAACGCATTTGTGATACTCCTGGTGTTGCGGATGCCCGTGAGCGGCGGTGATCACTTACCATCAGGTGACCCACTTGCTCGTTTGCCTCCTCTTATATAAAAAAAATTGATAATAACGATATAAGATCACAGATGGCGCACTAAAAAGTTTGGAAACAAAGTAGTTCTTAGGTAGGTCAAAGTAGGTCTTGAGAAATGAAGATGGCGTTCTTATCAACAAGATATTAAAATTTTTTGTGGTCGAATTTCAACCAATGAGCGACCCACTAGTTTATATAATTGTATCACCTGTAATTATTATATTCTAATGTAATTTTATGGTTTGCAAATGAGTATTTAAGTAGTCAATGAAACTGCCAGCGTTAACATTTGATGGAGAACGCTAAATGCATATAATTAATGTAATTTGTAGAAAAAAATGTATTCTTACTGCCACCTTAAACAATTTTAAAATGTAGATAAACAAACCAGCAACTGTGACAACAAGTCTTCACAGTAAAATAGAGATTTTCGATGTAACGAAACATCGAAGTTACAACATACCTATTAAACAAGGCTTCGCAGTATGGAGATGTCGTTGAAAGATTTTCGAGGAAACAAAATTCGATGTTACGGTTTTCGCACTCCCCAAAAACGGGCTACCTACTTGTCTTGTGTTCATGTTGAATTCGATAGCTGGGTCAGGGCAACTAAAAACGTGCTCATTTCATTTTTTTATACGAAACATTTTTTTTATCAAAATATTTTTTTTAATCAAAATAATGTATCCTCGGAATAACCACGGGCAACATCTGAATCTTTATTCCAAACTGATTTTGTCAGTTTGGCTTTCCTGTTTACAAATCTGAGTTGATTTCATGGTTTCTACTGATTAATTGGTACATATCTTGAGGATGATTGAGTTTTAGAGGTGTTTAAAATTGTTTCATTACTCAACCTATTTTGTGTGGAAAAAAACGTATTTTTATTAAAACAAATGAGCAGGTATTCAGGTTCTCGCCGATTTTCCAGTCGTGTCGTTATTAAGCACCAGTGATGTTCCATCGCTACCGCATACTGATGCATCACTACTACTACTACTTTTTGGTTGGAATCTTACGTGTCTGAATGTACCAGCTACCCTATGCTCTACGTCCGTACGTACCTACATATCTTCACGCCCGTATCCTTAAAGCAGTAAGCTTAGATGCAAGCTCCCATGACAAGCAGAATACAAGGTAAGCATATCGCTAACCGGGCACAAATTCAATACTGGGCAACTTTATTTCTTATAAGAAAATTAAGAAATGCATTTTTTAGTTGCTCGACCAGAGAAACGAACTTATGATCTCATGAAGTCTATTTCAACACCAGACCGATAAAAATTCAATAACGCTTTGGTGACAGAAATAGATAAGGCAGTTGTACTAGGTGGTAGAGTTTCGCAGCGGCTCACCCGTATTGGTACCACCGCCTTACCTATTCCTGCAGCCATAACGTCATGACGTATTAAGATTTGGAGGGTAAGGCAGCCGATAAACTTACTTTTGCTCGATGTTTAACATCCCGGCCTCAGGTTGGCAGCGCACTATTACCAGTTTTGGTGTCTCTAGGCGGCGTGAATTTCTTACCATCAGGAAATCCGTCTGCTTGTTTGCCTTCAAATATCATAAAAAAAAGAAATCGTGGGCACGTGCACAACGTTCCAGCCTTTACAATACATATTTCTTTAAGTTAACTAATACAACCCATCCAAATTGATCAAGTCGTTATCAAATTAACTTAAAAACATATCTGTATGAATAATTACCGTACAATGAACTTACTTTCATAAATTCAAGTTTAACAAGCTAGCAATTATAAAAAAATATCAATTATTTAAAATGAAAGACAACATTCAGACATTTTAATTATCACACATACCTTATCATTGTCAATCTTATTTACATACGTTCACGTGTCTCTAGGGTTTACAGTTCCACTTTAAGGGTTCCATATTTGTGACTGCTGTGGCTGTGACTGAAAACATACTGGCAGATCCATATCCAAACTCGAAGGACTATATACTTTAGTACTTTATAAGTTAGAATTTGGTAAGTAGATATATTGTTTATGCAGGGGAGCATCGAAAAGTCTATGACATAATAAGGACCGTATAAGATGCGGCGGGAACGAAATTGCCAGAGAAGAAGCTGAAAAGATTGCAACTAACCTTTATTGTAACCATTTTATGTAGGTCACACTATAAGTTTTGCGTAACTTAAAAAAACAACATGTTATGACCGAAATATCATCTTAATTGCTTTTTACAATAGTCTCCTTTACATTTTGAACATTTTTTTGCGGTCAAACCATTTGTTTAAAATAGGAGGACCACAGATCTGAAGGCATGTTTTCTATGTGCTGATTGAACGCTGTCGCTGCCCCGATTGGAGTTGGTAAAAGCAAAACCTCTCATCAAATCTTTGATTTTGGGGAAAATATAGAAATCACAGATCTAGGTCAGGCTATACGCAAGATGAGTGACGAGATGTACCTTTTGGGAAGCTAAAAATGACTTTGTTTTGCTGGAAGTGTGTGACGATACGTTAACATGGTGTAAAAGAATGCGGCTTTTGGGTCGTCTTTTGCGAACTTTTTCTAACATCCTGGGTAAACAAATGATAGAATATCACTCAGCATTAAGACTATTTTGATCTTCAAGTAGAATAATACGGATGGGTAACTGAACGAAAAAAACCCGATCATTTTTTTTTAATGCCAACGTTTCACGCCTGTCTCACTCCTCTTATTTTCAAACACCTATTCACAAGATTGCTGTTTTTTTTTTGGTACAAAACAATAAATCCACGTTTAGTCTCCTGTGATAATGTCATAAATAGCATTAGAATGTCCGTCGTCGTACTTCAGTAGTCTCTGTGAGCACCATTATACTCCAACCCGCTTCTGCTCAGCTGTCATTTCATGAGGGATCCAATGATAACAAAATCTTAAGTGTAAAATTTTCTGAATTTGGCTTAAACCGGTCAGAGGTAATCCGGGGGTTTCCTTTAATTAACCGCTTAACAGTTGCCACATTATTTTCGTTGACGTCAGTTGAAGGCCGCCCTTTACGAAATTCGTCATGTCAACAAACTCGACCTCTCTCAAATTCAGAAAACCATCGTCTCACGTTGCTCAAACGAGGTGCTTCTCTCCAAAAAGCATTTTGAAGACGAGCGGCACAGTCTTGCGGTAAAAGAGAACTCTTAGGGCCACTTGCACGATCCTGGTTTAAGTATTTAACACTGAGTTAGCCCCTAACTAGGGTTAAATCACCTTATATTTGACAGTTTAACTCAATATTAACCGTAACCCGAGAATGTGCAAGTGGCCCTAAAAAATCTTAAAAAAATCACCGCTCTAAAATCTTTTCGACCTTATTCCTTTTTCTTTGCGGTCGTACAACTTTGACGTGTGATAAAAAATGACAAATTATTTTCCGCCTATTGTTCTTTTACAAGAAGTTTGCAATATTTTAAAAAAGTAACATTTGAAATTCAAAATATAGTTCCGATTAGCTATAAGTGCAAAATTTAGTGTCCATATAATACGAACGGTCGTAGCGTAGGATTACAAAAAAGAACAGGCGCAAACTGTACTGTAACTCGCTTTACAATTTTTGACCTCTGACGGAAATAACACAACGATGAATTATAACACAATCCTTAAAAACATTATTAATTTAATCATGAAAGGAAAAAGGGAGTATATAAACCTAACATTTTTGTGTGGGTTTGTGTATTTGTCTGTCATTGGTATCATAGCCTTTAAGCGGATGTGCCGATTTCAATATGGAATGTTTGGGTACAAATCATTAATGTACATACCCGACACCAATGATCGATCTCGAGGTTTGGGTTTGATTCCCTTAGGGGGCAGACATATTTGTGATGTATACATAACATTTATATTTCTGGATCTGTCTGCATTTCTGGGTCTGGGTCTATTTACCTATTAAATTTAGGCAATAAATATTGCAAAACATTAATGATTAACTTTTATTGAACTAGTAGTGTCAAGATAGCGTTTTTTGATCTTACAATACCTATCTGTTTGCGTATCATGACTCGATGACATGCAAGTTTTAATGGGAACATAAAATCATTTTTAACCTTTGAGGAATCTATAGAAAATAAATTGCATACATATTTACGCCACGTCCTTTATGAGATAGACAGAGAGTAACGAGTATCAAATCTAACGTCCCTGGGGGACCTGTCTGACTTCCTCTACATTCATTACCTTCCTTATGCCGGTTTCGGAGAATCTTGACTCCTTGGATAACAGTCGAACAATTTCATCGTTGAATGTCAACCTAGGTCTCCCGGGTACCTATATCCATATCTGCTTTTTAAATTTTTCATCTGTCATTCTTTCTATGTGTCAGAACTGGCAGAGCATGTCCTTTCTCATTTTAACACCAACTCTTTATTTTAATCCCACTCTTTTTCGGTCCTCACTGTTACGAATGTAGTCAGCGATCACCACACCACAGTTTTCTCGTAGCACTCTTAAAACAACGTTTCATTGAAATGGCCCTCAAATACAACAAGTGTATGTCACAGAAACACGTGACTACAGAAAGACGTCAAACATTGATATCTCTGTTTTTAAAATTTAAATACCATATCTATTTGCATATATTATAATATAATGTTTTTTTCCACATAATTTAACAGTGCCATAGATAAAACGTGTGTTTTTAAATTTACAATTGCATATAAAGCTAACAGAAATAAAAAAAATATCGTAAAAATTTGCAAGTCAAAAATTTTGTTTTTCTCTAAATTTAGATTTAAATAAGTGTAAAGTGTTTGTAATATAGGAAAAACTCAAGTAAATATGGTTAGTAGAAAGGATAGTTTAGATGAGCTTCTTCAAAAATTCAAACTTCATCAAAGGTATCATGCGCAATTAATGCTTTGGATTATTGTTGGATACATAACGAATGGCATGTATTATGCAAACTATATTTTTGCGTTTGAAGAAGTAAAATACAGGTAACTATTTTATTTTTCCTTATTTAAATTGAAAAAATATTATTAGTTTTAAAAAAAAGAAAGCTGTTTCTGTTATAAACATCCGTAATCATATAAGCATTCGTAATTTAGTATTTTAAGCATAAATTAGCAGCTTTAGATTGAGTTTTAAGCTATGTTTAAATTGGCAATGTTTTTTCGATGTAGCAACTGAATTTATGGAACAACAACAAATACTTAATTTTAAATCCATGGTGAAGCAGTAAAAGAAGAACAGTTTTCTTTAATTATGTAATATTATAAAAAATATGCTATTGCATTACTAATGCAGACTTTGATTTGGTAGGGCGCCCACGTTTTCTTTTGAGTCCAATCGGAATTAATGTTGCCTCTAAAGGTTTAGTGGTTAGTTTCAACCGAATAGCTAGATCGAATATATTTTGTTTGCATATGTATATTTTAAAGAATTGAGGATAAGCGCATGTGCCTTGCTTCCATCCAGCGGTAGGTAATTTAGTTTTCCAAAATGCAAAGTTTTTTTCTTTGAACTCATTAAATGTATGCCAAGATTCATCATATGATATGCTAGCAGCCTTACCTTCATCATTAGGTACAAAATAGCCTTTGCCAATTGATTTTAAAGTCTTTACTTTAACGTTCTGTTTTGCCCAACCATATCCTTCTATCCATTCTTTTAGTTCAATATTATGAGTTTTTTCATTGATATCATTTGACCACTGCCTAACCATCTCGCATGCCAGAGTAAGGAATCATGATAGGGAAAAGCGTTCCCGCATCGTATTATGATCATCAATCGACTTGTTGAATGCTTCTAAAGCATTATTACTACTCGGTGAGAGAACTGCTGCTGCTCCTAAGAACCAGAAACCAGTTCAAAATATTTTATTAATAAAGCCTGCGAAGCATGTTTGATAATAAAAGCTTGCTTTGAAAATTTCCGGTGACGATGCGTCATGTAAAGCATAAAATATATATCCTGCAAAATGTATTTTCTGATTTTTTTATCCACCTTTTGCTCAACTTTTTTTTAATATTTTTTATGGAGTGCGCCCAATACATGCGTACCGTGGTATCAAAACCAAAGACTTCCAAAAAAGTATTTTTAATTGGTGGAGCTGCATCACTCACTAGTACTTTTGGCTTAAAATCGATGTCAAACAAAGAGCCAATTTTCTTTCTTAAATCACTAGAAACCATCTGAAAGTCTTCTTTTTGCTCATTTGTGGAAACTGCTAAGCAAAGCAGATAGCACTTCAAGTTTTTGTTTGTTGTTCCTAAAATCAAAACGGGATAACCTTTACAAATTAAGTTATCGGTGGCGTTAGCGTGCAACACATAGATGGAGGTTGAAAATTTCAATAGCTTAATATAAAACAAATCTGAAGATAGGTTGATCACTCTCTTAATTCCAGTACTTCATAGGAAATGGTTTATCCTAGTCTTCGGGAATGTTTTCTTAGTTATGTATCCACTTTTTTAATTAGCCTAAGTGAATGGTAGGTTGCCCAAATTTAATTCACCGTCCTTCACTTAAATATTTATCAAGTTGCATTTTTGTTGGCAACTTAAATAAGTCGATCTTTTGTAGAGCAGCTAATATAGCTTTTGGCTTTAAGTGCAGGTCAAACAGCTCATTAATTTCAATCTAAGTGTGGTCACTAATATCATAACCATCTCGTGCCCCTATGTCATTATAATTATGATCAGTTTCAGTACGTTAAACAAAAAAAACTTTTGGATCCACACTTAAATAGCAAGTACCACGCACTGCGGTCCCTACTTTCGCATTTTGTTACATCTGTAAAATCGCTTTTGCCCCCCCCTTCTGTCATATGTGTGAATGTCCGAGACCAAGTGTTTTCTGAATTCACAAAATCTTCTGTAACTGTCAAGTTAGAATGTTTATGATAAAACACCCAGAGTTTGTTACGCCCTCGTCTACGCTTCGGTTTTGGTTGCTTCGATTTATTCTCTTCTTCTGATTCACTGGAATAATAATCCGGCACTTCATCATCGCAATTTATCACACGACTTGGCCCTGATAATTCCAACTGATTCATTTCTGCATTTAAAGTTGCCATTGATTGATAAAATACGTGAAAAACTATTTTGGAAAAAGTTGATTAATACAAACAATAACAAGCAATATCGAGTCCTGTAACGTTCGCCCGCCGCTTGCCATTGACTGGTAGCGCTTTCTAGTTTCCCTCACTGTGGCCTCCGCTCTGATTTTATGCAACCAATATAGTTTTCGCTTTTTCACTTCTTTACGATTCTTCAGACGAAAATTCTGGTATTCTAATATTTCATTACTGGACCTGTTTTAAGTTTTACACCTGCTTGCAAATCACTGCCCGAAGGTGTATTTTTATATGGAAGCCAATTGTTCCTCATAATACAATGTTTAATATCCCACTGTCAAGCTTTTATTTTTTCAGCTGCCAAGTCATTATTTTTAATACCTCACTTATTATTTCATGTTCCCTATTTAAAATATTTACTCTCTGAAAGCCTTTATTTAGTTTTTCTATCTCTTACATTTTGTACTCATTATAAAATAATTGTTGCTAAAATATTAAATAGCTACCAAATTTATTTTTTTGTAACCAAGTAGTTAGTCGCCTAATAAAATCTTAGTCGCTTTTAAAACAATTAGCCAATTTTAATTATCAGGGGTACGGGAATTCCCCCGCTAAAACCAAAGCGCGCGTATTCGGGTATGTATTTTCACGCCCACATAAACGAAGCACAACCAGGACACCCACAATTAGTCGAAGTTACTAAGTCCCACAATGTGATAGGTGGTAAACCTATCGCTAACCGAGCACATTTTTAATCACGGCAACATTATTTTTATTAGGAAATTAAAAATATAAACTTTTTTTGTTACGAATCTTAGGAATCGAACCTTGACCTCAAGTAGTCAATAAGAATAAAAAATTTATTAATAAGATGGTTGAATTTTCAACTACATAGAGTACTTTTGAATTTACGTTACTGACCTAGTTGCTAAAAATCATAAAAAATCTTAGAGTATTTCGTAAAGATCCAGAAAACTGAAATTGAATACATAAGATGATATTAGTACATTGACAATGTAAAAATTCTGAATTTTTGAAATTTTGAACCTACAGGCACTAATTGGGGGATGGGTGTCTCTTCAAATGTTAAGAATTCAAGGTTACTTTACCGTATTTGTCATACTGGTGAAACTTAGCTCTTGATAACATTTTCACAGTGCAAGACATTTGGTCTCTTATTGGCAATATTTTACGTGAAAACGTTTTTAAATATTTCGAAATTCACTAGTTGCATCATGATGAAAGAACAAGAACAAAATCTTTAAGATCTGGACCTGACTTTTGTTTTCATGTGCCAAACAAAGCTTTACTTAGATTTGTTTGTTTTTATATAGTAAACACTATCTCGATTGAAAATCAAACCCAAATAGCCACGATTTTTATAATAACGTCAATAATATTTTTGAGGTTAGAATCTACAATTACCTTTTACGCGACTGTGTTGTAGTTAGATATTGGCGAGTAGGATAATAGGCCATTCCATTTTTATTTATTGAGATTTCCCTCAGAGAATTGTTCAAATCTATCAGACTAGATTTCGATGTCCAGAAAGCCTTCTGTCCACCAGGCTAATGGAGTCTAGTCCACTTCATAGACAGTTTTTGACTGGTGATTCAATGAAATTCTTTATTTCTCATAACTTGCACGTGTAGTTAAGAAAACAACATAACATCACACCTACATAGAATTATAATGCATACAAAGTAATTGAACTAAATTACAGTTGAAAACTAAATAAATGCGAATGAATAATTACAGTTTTTGATTACTTGATGAGTTTCGTACACAAAATGAATCGTAAAAAGCAAGAAAAACAAAAATAAATGGAAAACTTTATTCGTAGCCACTTAAAGAGATGTTTCTTTTGTATTTTTAAGATGTTTAAAATAAGGACATTATTTAAAATACATGTCAAATTGTGATGCTTTCGGTTCGTCCTTAGGTACGGTTTGGCCTTTCTTCTTTAGATGTAGACCCCGTTGTAGCAGTATGATATTTTAAGTGCGAAGGTTATGTATTTGTAAATAATTCTTTGATAATAATATATTCCAGTATGATTTGAGAAGCCATCAGTTTTATTTTGAAACTAGTACGCAATTTACATATTTCAATTGATAAGCTCCACCTTTTTAGAGTCGGTTAAAATGTTTTTGCGACAATTTTTTATTAGTCAGGGTGATTTTTAGCAGTAGACTGAGAAGTACTATTGGTTTTCTTAAAATTAAAAGTTTTCAATGAAACATCGGCAAACCCAATAAGTATATATCAAATAAATAACACAGAAGTTTGTCAACGCGTGCAAAACGTGCTCCTAGTTTGTATAATAAAGTTAAAATAAAGATTGTATTCATTTGTTTGTAGGTGCAGTACTCAGAATACCAGTCAAATGTATTGCACTTTGCAGCCAAATGAAACATGTACCGAGTGGATTTATGATAAACCGGAAAGTTTTGTAGCTGAAGTAAGTAATTTTTGTCTTTCCATCCTTTGATTTAACCAGAGTAACTGACAATAATCGCAATTCATTTGTTCATAAATTTATAATCTAGGCCCAAAAGTTACTATATATATATATCTCATATATCCCAATCCCTTTGAAAATTTGATATATCTTCACAGAAATTTAAGTTAATTTAAAATAAATTTTCATAAACACTGTTTTAATATATGGAATAAAAATAATCATGATGTGCAAGTGTCTCGTTTTCACAGAGTATAAGCCATTATTTTATGGGCCAATGTATGAGGTTTTACAATAAACTTCCCGATAACATGAAAGTCCTTCCAATTAATAAATTTTAGAATTTTAAATTAAATGAAAAAGGTTGCCATTTTACTATTGCTGAATATTCGGCAGATAAGAACGGCTGAGATTAATCGCTCCTCATGTCATTATCTTGTAAATATAATGTACCATCACTTTAATTATTGTATACTTGTTTTAAATTAAGGAAAAAGACAAGCCTGCTGAGTTTCTTCCCGGATACTCTCAGCGTGTAGCTAAATTCCAATCCGGTAGTAGTAAGTGCCTCTTATAAAGTAAATGTGAAATGAAAACACCTGATTTGATATCGGTCTTAAAAAAAAATTAGAATTACACAAGCTTTTTTGAAAAAAATGTCTTGTTATTTTATCTTTAGTTTCAAAGCCCTGATGATGCTGTAAAAAGTGAAACCGATTGGCTAGAAAGTAACAGAAAGTGTTAAATAAAGTACACTGTGGATAAGTGTTAACTACAAAAAAATGTGTGTATACAACGGAATTCCACCAAGTGCCAACGGTAGAAAGTATAGATTTAATTAAAATTAAACCTGCCTGCGTAACTTGGCTTCTACTTTACCGATTTGGATGAAACAAAGCCTATGTCACTCGAGGATAATGTAGCTTTCGAATGGTGAAAGAACTTTGAAAATCGGTCCAGTAGTTTTGAGCCTATTCATTACAACCAAACAAACAAACAAAGTTTTCTTCCTTATAATTACATTATTATATAATAATAGTATGACAAGTATTTGTCATTAAATTTATTTTATTTATTTTAAACATATAAAGGAGTCAAAACGCAAACACTTACTTCCGATACCTTCCTGAAAAAGTAGGATAGGTACAATTACAGCACCCACGATTGTTCGAAAACTATAAATCCTACATTATTATAAACGACAAACCTGTTGCCAGCCGGGCACATATCCAAAATTGGAAAAAAAAATCTTTTTGTTGCACGACCTGGGAATCGAACCCGAGACCTCAATTCGTCAAGTTCAACTTTGTACTGTTAGATCACCCAGGCAAAATAACACTTTTTATTAAGTTTCTGTCGCAAAAACCAGCGTCAAGAGCGACAGAAAAGCTGACGGATGGAAATTTGTTAGATGGTAAGAAATTTACGCCACCTAGAGACACCATACATGGTAATGTTGTGTCGCGAACCTGAGGCTGGGATGATAGGCCTCGAGCAAAAGTAAGTTTATCGGCTACCTTACCCTCTGAACCGGAACACGTCAACGGCAAGCATTGGACGTTATGGCGGCAGGAATAAATTAGGTAAGGCGGTGTATCCCTACCCGGGTTACTTGCTGCATAGCACTCTAGCACCAACGGTCTAGTTGGTAATGACCAGGCGGCTTATGTAACTCAGTTGTCCACTCAAAATAGAAAATTGTACATCGAATAGCTGTCAAATGACGTGTTTTATATTTGCTATCTCCAGTGACCAACAGAAATAGAGTAGAGATAGCAAACAAAAATGACGTAATTTGATGTACACTTTTGCAGTTTGAGTTGGTAATCGAGATACATAATCATTCCCCAGTTTCGCCTGTACTCGCAACTTGCGAGTTGCCAGGAAGGACGGCTGTTGGTCTATTCTACTCCGAGGACCGGGCCAACGTGGCTATCATTCGATTATCTAATTCATCTGGCCAAAGACATCTTGTGACCACCAAGTTAACTAAATTTGTGTTCTAGTTTAATTTAGCATGTCAAGACTGGAAGAGGACTACTATTGGGACCATTCACGGCTTGGGATACATGTTTGGTATATTATTAATTGGCCCAATTTCAGACAGGTAAATATAATATTAACGTAAGCTTCTAATTTATAAAAAAACTAGGTCTTACCTGTGGTTTTGAGAGTTTTTGTAATCAAAAGTAAGCTACGTCTTTTCCGAAGACTATCTTTTAATAAAAAGTTTTAAAATCAGTTGCCATCTCGTTGTGAAAACGGAAAATACAAACGTATTTTAGGATTTTTAATTAAATAATGTTATATCGTGTAATGCTAGAAATACATTCGTGTCTCCACAGTTTTACCTATATTTCTGTAATACAGGAAGTATTTACAGGTATACAGATACCAAAAGTAATTTTTGGAAATCTTTAAGAAATAATTCCAACTTTTAATCACCTATTTACATTAATTGTAAAGTATCGTTACTAAAAGTATTAAATAAATATAAATTTTCGCGTTTTAAATGTGAGGAAAATTAATAACCAACTATGGTATCTTCATCGTGTTTTCTCATCTCTGTTTGATCAAAATTTGGTATCCTGCTAAAACACAGCAGTGCCAGTCCAGAGATAGTGTAATACGAGCAGTCGATCTCGGTGCCAGTTAGTAAGAGAATAAGTAAAAAATTAACTAAATCAATTGCAAAATATTTTTTGGTAAATTTTAAACAAATGAAAATTTTGTTGGTGCCTTTAGGAACTAACAATTACTAACTTATTATTTGTATCTCATTATATAAACTTAAAAATGCCATTGTAGCGAAACCTAAAGACCTAAGACATTCATTAATGACATATTGATACCTTAATTAGCATATCAGTTGACTCCATACGAGTAAAATGTTTTGGAAAACCTTTAAAGCCTCATAACAATTATTGATAATTGTTATTTTGAACTCGAACAACTAATATCACATCCAATCAGCACAATGCCGGTATTTGGTCAAAAGGCCGTCATTCATAGGGACAAACTTTTTGAGGGATAAATTTGCCCGATATTCAGCGAAATGCCAGTAAAAGACAGCAGCAGCTTGTGATGATTTTCGATTGTGTATTTATCCGCCTTTATTATCTTCATTTGTCATGCTGGCACTGACTTGTTTTGATGTAACTAATAGTAATCAAGAAAAACAAAGCACATTAATTCGTTTTCTTGTTTTATGAAGACGTAGTTGAGAAGTAGTAAATGGTCATGAAAATTTTCTTGTTTCGCCTAGGTTTCTAAAAAGTACAAACTGTAGACACTAACGAAAAATCATTTATCCGTTCATAAAATAAAATGAAAACAAGAGTTCGGTACTTGATTAACATTTTTATAATCTTGATTAACATCTTCCTTTTCACTAATTCTAATATTTTTTGAGTACAATTTAATCAAATTATTTTTGTATTTAGTAAATTCTTCGGAATTTCAGCTATCAATGTCTTGATTTTATGTCTGGTTATATCCCTTATTTGCTACAACGAGGTAGAAGGTACGCCGAAAAGCTCGTTAGTTTGATGTACCATTACAGAAATCACAATATTATTTTTGAAGCCTTATATGGATACCCCACCCTTACAGATTTGAAAAATAAAACATACGAGTTTTGGTTCTAAGCAAAATTTATTTAAACTTTTTCTGTTTTTGTGTTAAAAATTTGATAAAATTCACGTGATACATGTTCTTACAAAGTTAACATAGCACAGTTTATATAGTTTCGGATAAAAAATGACTACAATATGCGGACGGACAGACAGATAGACATGTCGACCCTAGAAGTGAACTGTAATTATTCATAATGTTTCATAACCATCTTTATTTAGAGTTTCAAACCACGTTTTGTGGTATCTCTCTCTCTCTCTCTTACTCCCTCCTAACTCGCTTACTTGCTCTCCCTGTGTGCATGCGTGCATGCGTGCGTACGTGTGTGTGTGAATGTGTGACATAGTCGTTCCTCAGTGGATTGACGAACTTAGGTATGTTTTTTTTTGGATACAGACAGACAGCTGTTTGTCTGTCTGTCTGTATCCAAAAATTATGGAACCGCTGAAAATGTATTAAAATATATTCTACCTTCTATTTTGATCGCCTCAGCTGTGGTCTAGCAGTCCGGGTGTTGGACTTGACTGCTTGAGGTCTCGGGTTCGAATCCCGGGTCGGCCAACAAAAAAAGAAAATTGGATTTTTCCAATTTTCTAATAAAAAAAAACGTTGGTCGGGATTGGAAATGTGCCCGGTTGGCGATAGGCTTGCCACCTATCACATTATGGCACTTATGCTCGATTTCATCAAGAGCCCCTATATTTAGGGGACCTTTTAACGTATTTTAGGGGACTGTTTTATATGGGAACAGTCCCATAAGTAACGTTAAAAGGTCCCCTAAAGTATAGGGGCTCTTGGTGAAATCGGGCATTAGTGTCTTCGGCTAGTCGTGGGTGCCCTGGTTGTGCCTCTGCCTACCTCTTCGGAGACATGGGCGTGAAGATACTTTACTTTACTTTACCTTCTATTTTTGGTCATAAGTAATAAACACAACCTGTAAGTAGATAAGTTAGTTAGCAAATATTATTATTATCTATTTTTTAATCTGAGACACTGCACTATTTTAATAGGGGGTCCGCGTCCTCTGTTAACGATAGTCCATTAGGGTGGGTCATTTTTGTACGGAGAAAAGTAAAGGTTCGTTTTTCACATAAAATAGCAATACACTATTTCATAAGAACGTAATAAATAACATTACTGGAAACTCATAAACATAGGCATTAGCTTTTCACATAAATTTCATAACTCTAATTTAATTGTGTGCTTCAGGGTTGGAAGGAAAACTGCTGTAGTTATAACTGGTACCATTGGAGGAGTTCTTGGAATACTTCGAAGTTTTTCCAATGGGTTTATCATTTATAGCATTATGGAGTTTTTGGAAGCTGCTATTGGTGATTTAACTTCTCCTCTGTACGTGCTGGGTAAGTAACGTTTTTATAAGGTTATTTAACTAATGTTTGTTTGTCCCTTGGAGTTCCGCAACTCAATTTAAAAGCAGCTGTTTTTACCTATTTAGCTATTTCATGGCTAACACACATATTATGTTTAATAAGTATGAAGTGCAAAGTATAAATCTAAATTTTCCCAACACTATCTGATCGTGTTTGTGCTGATTAGTTTCCCTTACGAGAGCTTATCACATAACTAAACTTTTGTGACAAAATATATTAATTTAATTATTAAATCATAACGATTTTTAAAATGTAGGATAAAAGGAAAAAATCCAATTTCAAGATGGTAACTAATACCTATTTCGATTAGCGACGTGCAGTATGTTAAAAATGCGCTGCCGACTTGACACGAAGCTCTTTAGTCTTTCACATAAGTTTTTCAACTTAATTCTCTAAGTAGTAACATGATAATTATAACAATTGACCTCATAATAGCAGAAACAATAAGGTGTTGTATTAATCAGCAACCTGTTACAGGATCTATTTCCTAACCTGATTCACTGCACTATTTTAATAGGAAAATACACTACATATTCTTCTTGAATTTTGAATCCGTGTTAGTCCACGTCATCTGTTAAGAATAGTCCATTAGGGTGGGTCATTTTTGTATGGACAAAAGTAAAGGTTCGTTTTTGACATAAAATAGCAATACACTGGTGGCAAGAACTTAAAAAATAAATAGTAATTGCATTTAAGGTATTTTATGAGATTTTGATATGTAAGTTTATTTTTTCCGTGAACATTGTTAGCATTTTTTTAATTTGTTTATTTTTATTTCTTTCATTTTTTCTTGGATATGTGAATTTCAAATTTTTACTATACGTAAAACTTCTAATAGTAGGTTAATTAATGTGTTTAAAAAAAAACAAATTTGATATAAACGTCATTTTTGATGATTTCTTAGAAACATTAACTTTGACATTACAATCAAAGAGTAAAGTAACTGTCCATAAAGATTGCGATAGAAACTTAGGCCTAACTCTGAAGGTAATTGAAATACACCAACTACAACAATATATTCTACCCGTCATACTACCTAGAACTAAGTGTCGAAAGATAACAATAGATAAAACAAATCGCATTAGTTTTAATGAACCTACCTAGTTCTAGTCTGTTTAAGGATCCACCTGCCACCCATTTCTACCAAAATAGGAACAGTGTTTGACATTGTTAAGTTCCCGTCTGTTGCCTTACGGTTTGGTTACAAGATAGCAACGCACCTATAAAATGTGGTGTTTTTGAACTCGATTTGCTAATTTTTTTTATTATTTCCAGGTGTAGAGTTCGTATCTGCAGAAAAGAGGAGTTCTTTTGTATCATTCAGCACAATTGGTTTTAGCTTAGGCAGAATGTTGTTTGCCTTAATTGCTTGGCTAATACCACATATTAGGATATTTTTAAGAGTTATATATATACCAGCATTGTTTTTCATATTATACTCATTTTTAGTCGATGAGAGTCCGAGGTGGCTATTAAATAAAGGAAGAAAAAACGCAGCTATTGCGGTTTTAGAAAAAATAGCAAAATCTAATAAAACTAAACTTGAAAATAATGCTTTACAAAACCTGACCTGTGAATAAGAAGAAAATGAATCTCGTAATAAAGGATTACTACTTACATTACAGTCAAGGTTGTTACGAAACAGGTTTTTTATTTGTATTATTTGGTGGACCACGGCTACATTTGTATCTTTTGGAATGAGGATAAATTCTGTGTCTCTAGCTGGCAACAAATATTTGAATTACATACTTCTAGCCTTCTGTGAAATACCAGTAATATTATTCTCTATATATATCTTGAAAAGATTCAAAAGAAAGAAACCGTTCATCTTTTGTTTCTTTAGTGCAGCCGCTTTTTGTATGGCTCTGCCTTTTATTCCATCAGGTTAGTACGTATTATTATTTTCCCGTGTTGATCCCCAGTTTGTTGATAATTTGCATCCGTGTCTTGAAGTTCGTGAGAGGCAATCATGAGATAAAAGTACCATTACCAACAAGACCACTGGTGATATAGTGTTGGGCAGAACTTACTCGTATTGGGATTCCCCACATTACCTGAAGCCATGACGACAGTGTTTAGCAATGTAGCTAAAGCAGATGAAATACTCCAATTTTAGGCCTAACAACTCGGCCACTACGCAGCAGCGTACCTATAACATTTATGGCGTCTTAAGGCTACAGTTGTCTCATATCATAACATAAAATAAACTGATTTAAGTAATTTTTTAGTTTTAATTTTTTTTTAAGTTTTGTTAGTTATTCCATTTTAAGAACCAAAGGCTGTACTGCGTTGAATTTATAGATAAACATATGACGCATTAATACATTGTGTACCCAATTGTATTATAGCACTATTAGACCGCAGCATCCGTAGATTTCTTATTATTCTTCACCATATATAATCCACAAAGTCTAGTCTTTATTTACTGCAAATTTAGCATATTATCTCTTTACTCAGCCACAATCGGAAAGTACTTTAAAACTCAAAGTATAGATAGCGCTGTAAATTCAGACTGCAGCTATAGTTTGTTTTGTATTACACTCCACGATTTAATCCACAAACTCGACAAGGTTCACCTGATGAATAAAAAATCACTGAAAATTTAGCAGCTGATGCTCGCTATCTCAATTATACAATACTGTCATACTCAAAGGCGAAATAATACTGTAAAATAACACTGAATATATAGCAGGTTTCGTATTATTGTCTTACAACTATTCCACAAAGTCTACTAGGTCCCTTGATGCAATTGCATATATTGCAAATAAAGCAAATCTTCTTTCCCTACCATAATCGGAAAATACTTTAACATTCAAGGGGAAAATAGCGCTGTAAGAGCAGACCTCAGTCACAGCAGGTTTCATTTTACTCTCCACCATCAAACTCACAAAGTCTATTAGGTCTCTGTGACGTTTTATTCATTGCAAATTTGGTTTCTCATGCTTCCCTATCACAATCTTGAACTACTTAAATACTCGAAGACGAAATAGTATTGTAATATAAACTGCAGCTACAGTAGGTTTATTATTACTGTCTACTATCTAATCTACAAAATCTACTAGCTCACTGATGCTTTATTCACTGCAAATTTAGCATATCTTCTTCCCCTGCCATATAATAAAATACTTTAATACTTAACGGCAAAATAACACCTTAAAAAACTGAATCTGTAGCAAGTTTCGTATTCTTGTCTACTTTCAAATCCACAAAGTTTAAAGTTTACTTGTTCATTGATGCTACATTCAATGCAAATTTAGCATCTTCTGCTCACCTACCTCAATCGGATAATATTTAGTACTCTTTTTTTTATGATATTGAAAGGCAAACAAGCAGACGGATTTCCTGATGGTAAGAAATTCACGCCGCCTAGAGACACCAAAGGTGGTAATGGTGCGTTGCCAACCTGGGGCCGGGATGTTAGGCCTCGAGCAAAAGTAAGTTTACCGGCTACTTTACTCTCCGAACCGGAACACGTCATGACGTTATGGCGGCAGGAATAGGTAAGGCGGTGGTACCAATCCGGGCGAATCGCTACTAAACTCTACCACCTAGTCAGAATTTCAGTGATTTCAGTCAATCAGTGACGGTGAGCCTTTGCTCGCCTTTTACGAGCTGCCTGGCAAGGAAGGTAGATGGTCTATTCTACAAAGATGCCCAGACTAACACGGGGAAAAAGAAAAATAATTCAAAAAAAAAATCAAAAGAAAAATAATTCTGTATGAGAAGTCTGCACCTACTATTGTTTTTGTTATGTATTATTTTTTACAACAAACTTTACTGCAGTCAACAAAGTCTACTAGGTTTCGATAACTTTTATATCGCTGTAAACTCAGAATTTCGGGTCCAACTTAACTAATAAAAAAAAAACACTGCAAGAGCAGATTGCAACGGATTTTATATGACTGACTTTTAGATAGTAATTTGAAATTTAATAACATTTTTCAAAGAATATAGGACACAGCTATTTTACATTTATTTGACATTACTTTGCTCCTTTGAGCTTAAAAAATCGGACATACTTAAAAGGGTCTAGATATTCTAAGGTTATAAATATTAAAACGATTTTGTGACTCCAGTTATAATAAATATTATTTTTAACAATTACTTATTTTTTCATTCCCGGCTATTGGTTTTTTTAATTATAAAATTGTGAAAACGTTTTTTTGTGTTCTCTTGCCTGGAAATCGAACCCAAGATCTCGTGAAGCCAAGTTCTACACTAGACCGCTAAACCGTAACAGCGTTAACATTTTTACTAATGTAAATTATGATTTTTTTAAATAATGCACAGTATTTTTGTATTTAATCAACTTACTTGCAGATTTGCCATGGCTATCCGTATTGGTGTTTATGATTGGTAATGTGTTGACTTCGTTTTATTTCACAATAACATATCTGTACACATCGGAGATGTTTCCGACGTACAGCAGAAACTCTATGCAGGCTTTGTGTTCGTCGCTCGGAAGGATTGGCTCGCTGCTGGCTCCGCAGACACCTTTATTGGTAATTAGTCTAGTCTTATTCATGTGAACGTTTTTGGAATAAATGAACTGCGGTTACACTTCTAAAAACCAATTTCGATAAGTGTCATATTTTTATTTGACATAAAAATTTAGTATATTCCTCGATTTCTTTAAAATTCCATTATTAGATCTTGACTTGAGGATAACCACCTTGAAAGTTTCTTTCAAATTAAAGATAATTTTTAAATCGTTTTAGAAATGACAGACAAATAGAATGTCTTAAACAAATAGGGTTCGAACATAAATCTACTCCTTTTTTCAAGAAGTAGGTTAAAATAATCTAGTTACTGAAATGTATATTTTGGATGGTTAAAATCTAACACTGTCTATTGCAGTCAAAATTGATACAACACGAACATATAGCTAGAGTTTCCGAGTATGGTGTCAAGGAAAGAAATTTGCATGATGCAAATGTTTTTCCTTTTTTAGAATAGAACCCAAACAGAACAAGTAAAAGACCAAACCTCGCGGATAGCCAGTAAAAAAACCTTGTAAGGTGTATCTATCCTTCGGTCAATAAGACATGAAATTGGAATTCCGTATTTTATTATATGTTTCTATTCTAGATACAGTATTGGTCTGGTCTGCCGGCTTTTATATTCGGAATGGTTTCACTCATCGCGGGACTGATCACCTTCTTCATGCCTGATGTTGGTGATGATTCGTTACCAGATACAGTTCGCCAGGCAGAGGCTGTTGGGAAATCAAATGATTTAGAAAAAAATTGTAATGAAGGAACTTTTGATAAATTGTTATAATCTTACAAATAAAAATTATGTACTTAAGTAGGTTAAGTTGCATAATTTTTGTTTGAAAACTGAACAAAAACAAAAAAACCTTTTTTTTTAAAATACGTACAAGGCAACATTAAAAAAACACTTTCTATTCTGTTACATGTATTCTCTTCAAAAATTTTTTCTTATAGAAAATGCTCATGGTACCCGTCACTTTTGCGTAAAATAGGAGGGAGTTTCCAACCGACTGAACCACACGATGTCCTGTTCTTCGCCCTTGTACCGGGCGCACGGGAACGCACGCATACATACACTTATTCATCTTACGTTCCCCGACAAGTAGCTAACTTAGGCTATGCTAGGCTGCATTGAGGGCATTGAGGACCATCCTGGTTCATTAACTTTCTCAGGGGCCCATAAGAAAACCTCAGGACTCAGCATCACATTGGATAACTTCCTATCGCATTTAACCCCATCCTAGTGCAATCAGTTAGTTTTATTTCTAACTTATTTAAATAGACAAACATCAAACTTTGATTTTGAATATTTATATGTACATATATATAATAATATTATGATAATTAATACAAGAAATTGTAAATCGAGGTATTGTGCTCTCAGAAAACAAGCCGTGAAGATCATCCAACGGTACAAGATATTAATTATTATTTGTAGAGAATCATTGAATTGTAAATTTTAACTTTGTATTAGGATCCAATTACTGTAAAATAGCTAGATCGAAAAATAAAACAACTTGCTGATTCATTACTGTTATCAAATTTACCTATTGACGTAGAATTTAAACATATTGTGAAAAGAATACAATGTGATATATTCACTACATTGTGTAATTTGGAAAACTTCAGTATGTTTGAGTAAATATAAGTTTTAAAAATATTCGTGTGTATTTATTATAGCATCGAAGGTTTCATGCTGTGTTTATGAATAACGATTTTAAGTGTATTTATAAAATGAGTGTGAATAATCAAAATTTAGACGCAATTTTAAATAAACTTGGATTAAACAAGAGATATCACATACAGTTGATGTTGCTTATTCTTTTTGGATTTTTAATGAATTCAATGCATTATGGAAATTTCATTTTTTCGTTTGAAGAAGTCAATTACAGGTAAGTTTTTTATGTATAAAATTTTGTATTATATAGCAAGGTATTATAATTTAATTGCATTAAAACTGCTAAATCGACTTAAATGTAATTTAAAATCGTTTAACTTCAAAACAATAAAGTATTAGCTTTAAGATTCTGTTATCAAATCTAAATTTCACTGGAAATAAAATCGGAAGTATGCTATTATCATAATATTAATACGTGAAGCAAAAACTTTGAACCCCTTTTTACAAAAATATTATAAAATGTGAAAGTTCGTACCTATGTTTATTTATAATAATAATAATAATATCTTTATTGTACACAAAAAAAAAAACGTTTACACTAAGCACAAACATAAAGATAATACAGTACAATGGGCGAGCTTATCTCCAGCAACAGAGATTTCTACCAGCTGACCCGTGAAAAGGAAAAACAGTAACAAAATTAAACGTAGAATAGGTGTACATACATGATTTGTTGACTATGAAATACATACTTGAAATAATACAAAATATCATCAAAATAAATAAATATACATACATAAACATAATAAATATGATACATGTTATATAGATAATGTAAACATACATAAGTATACATAATTATATATTATATACAATTATATATAATTTATTACTCCTTATTACTCCTTCATGCAATTATACTGAAATAGTGCCAAACCGATTTTCATGAAATTTGGCACTCATATAGAAGGCAAACTGAATTTACACATAGGATAGGTTTTATCCCAAAAAATATTTTTGTGGCACCATTTACCACGCTGCAGGCAACAGCTAGTAGTTTATGTATAGGAGAAGTGCAGAACGCTAATATTTTTCAATAACAATGCTTACAAAATGCATTAAATCAAAAAAATAAACATTACACACTACTAAATTGATACTAACGATATAAGATCACAGATGTCGCACAAACTACATTCATAAATTTTGTAAACAAAGTAGTTGATCTTGACAAATCAAGATGGCGTTCTCATCACAAAGATATTAAAATGTGTTATGGTATACTGTACATTAGTATAAACATATCAATAATCAAAAATATAGGAGTTGAGAATGTAACCTCCTCCATTTTTTGAAAACCTTTTTTTAGAAACAATGATTTAGTTTCTAATTGGATAAATACATTTTGTAAACACCATAAGATTTTGCGACTGTTGCGTTAAAAGCAGGGAGTGATTAACACACACAGATTTTAAAATGTGAGCGTGTGTTTGTGGTTTTGGTATACTAACAGTTGCACTCAAAGACGTCAATAATCTTTTAATCAATCATTAATTCAGCGTTTTATATACAATATTGTGACTCACAGCCGCACAGACAGACGTCAAATAATATTTAAACCATTATTAAGACACAACTTTATATCGAAAAGATCGACTTATGACTGATTATGAAGAGATGATTAACGTCTCTGAGTATGGACGTTAATAATAAATTATTTTTTATTTTACGCCTGATGGCCATGCGAGGTCTGTATTTCTTACAGTCAATAAAAAATATCTAGATATTTAGATACTTAATGAAGTATTTCTGTATGTCCGGTGCTGCCATTTACATTGGTCTCTGGTTTGAGCCCCGGGTCGTACAACCAATAGAAAATGTATTTTTTAATTTTTCAATAAAAAATAACATTGTCTGGGAATAAAATATATCTGCCTGATTGGCGATAGGTTTGCCATCTATAGCATTGTGGGACTAACGATCGTACTCATAGATGTCAAATATCTTTTAATTAAAATATAATTGACATCCATGACATTTTGTTTAAAAATCGTCATTTTCTATGAAAATCGTGACCTAATGATATATCAAATACTAATTGACATCTCTGTGTGTCGCCATTAGTATCTTGAGTTGGTCTTAAGTGTCCGGGTTGTATCTCTATTTCGTTTGCAGATGCATTACTCAGAATACCAGTCAAGCATACTGCAGTTTACCAGAAAATGAAAGCTGCGCCGAATGGATCTATGATAATCCAGACAGCTTTGTAGCTGAAGTAAGTCTTTTTCTACAAGTAACCAGAAAAATGATTTATCTTAATTTTCTCTATTTATTTTAATCTCCTGCACAAAACGAAGGGTGTTGTAAGTTTGACGCGTGTGTGTGTTTGTGTGTCTGTGGCATCATAGCTCTTCAGTGGATGGAAGGATTTTGACGTGTGTTATTTTTAAACCCGACGTGATCGAGATGGTTTTCAGCTTGTACTTTATGAAGATCTGTATGTGAGACCTAACAGGTAAAACGCTTATGGATGTTGGTACTACTTATACTGGATTATAGTTTAAAAGTAATAGAAATATGTATCGTACCCTTTGAAGTTTATCTAAAGAACATCAAAAAAATATGTATATGGGTGTATCTTTTTGTAACATCATAACTTTTAAATGGATGGACCAATTTTGAAGTGATGACTTTTCGTTTGACAGCTGATGTGATCGAGATGATTCTTGGCTACATTACGTATAAGTTTTGATAATTGAAAATTAAAATTTTAAGATTCATTATTTTTAGAGCAATTACATATTTTTTGAAATAATATATTTTTTTTAACCCCTCTGTGGTCTAGCGGTTCAGTTGATGGACTTGAATGCATGAGGTCCTGGGTTCGAATCATGGGTCGGGCAACAAAAGAAAATTGGGTTTCTCCAATTTTCTAATAAAAAAAAATGTTGCCCGGGATAGGATATGTGCCCGGTTGGCGATAGGCTTGCCACCTATCACATTGTGGGACTTAGTATCTTCGGCTAGTCATGGGTACCCTGTTTGTGCCTCTGCCTACCCGTTCGGGGATATGGGCGTGAAGATACGTTTTTTTTTATTATATTTTTATATAGTTTTTGATAAGTGTAAAAAGACGAAAATAGTAAAAGTGACTCATCCCAATTTATTTATTGCAAAACATATTACAGGCTTCCAGGAACTCTTTTTCTAAAAGATAAAACAGCAAACAATCACTTGGCTCGCTTGATGGTAAGAGACAGTCGTGACATATAGACTTCGTAGATGTTATAGGTGTGTACCTGTCGTATAACCAAGATATAAGTCGTAATAGGCGCTATACTTACAGACTAGGACTCGTATTTTGACCTTGACAATGTACTTTACTTTCCTTTTTTTTTGAAATTATTTTTTTCTTTAAAAATATATATAAGCTTCATTAAAACCAATTTAATTACACATAGCTGGGATAAGTTTGATTGGATGAGTTTTCAGTCTTGCAGGAATGCAATAATGTAAAGATATAAATGTAATTTGTCTTTATTTCATACTAGCTGCTCCGGCGAACTTCGTTTCACCCGTTCAGTATGGAAAATATTGAAGTAATATTTTTCCTATTTTCCCTGCAACTTTTCCGGTATTTCTTTTCATAAAAACCTTCTCCTGGTAATAACAAATACAATAAAAAAAGAATTAGCCAAATCGGTCCCTTCGTTCGGAAGTTATGCGCTTACCAACACATTTAGCGATTCATTTTTATATTATGGATGTAGATATAAATGTATATTTAAGCAGATATTTCAAAAGATCGATGAAATTTATTGTTGCTCTGGGCTACTCTATAGAACCGACCATCAGCCCTTCTGTCATGCAGGTCATAAAAGGAAAGCATAGGCTATTAATGTCAACAACACCGTGACATCTGACTAGGTGGTAGCATTTCGCATCAACTTGCCTGTATTGGTACCACTACCTGCCTTACCTATTCCCTAAGGCCTAAACCATACTGTAAACCATAGTGAGTCCTTGCTGTTGACATGTTCTAGATTAGGGTACGGTAGACGGTAAACTTATGTTTTACACGAGGCCTAACACCCTGGTCTCAGATTGGCAACGCTCGTTACTGGTACCAGAGGGCATAAATTTCTTACCATCAGAACATCCTTCTCCTTCTTCGCCATCCAATATTGTATAAAAACTAATTAGTAACGAAGAACAATTACCATCTTATTAATATATACAAAGTGAAGTAATTTAAATTTAAACCTCGTATTATAGTCTTTATTACGAAATAATGCAGACCGTAATATGAACTTATTTTATTATATCTAATTCCATAAATGAGTTCTAACGAAACGAAAGAATTAAATAAAAACAGAATGCACTAAAATAAAAACTGATAGAGTTTTTCTTTTTTTACAGTTTAATTTAGCATGTCAGGATTGGAAAAGAACAACAGTGGGAACTGTCCACAGTTTTGGATACATGTGCGGCCTTTTACTAATAGGACCGTTTTCAGACAGGTAATTCAGAAAACGTTAAAAGTTTTAAATTTTATTTCCGTATTATAAATGTTTTCTTTTCATTTCGAGTGGTTAGCGTAAACGCCTAACTACATCGACCAACCGCGAGGTTCGGGTTTGATTCCCGACGGGGGCAGGCATTAGTGTGATGAACATTTATGTCTGAATTTCCGGGTCTGAGTGTTTATGAAATATATTCTGGTATCTATTTAAGTATTTCTATGTATTAGTATCGTTGACTTACACCTATAACACAGGCATATAATTTGCTTACTTTGGGGTTAGATTGAATTTGTGTGATATGCTGTTTATGGCTATTTACTATTAAAGGGGGTAATAAAGGGGATTAATTTTTTCTCAGCTTTGAGTTTTATTATTTATTATTTTTATTATTCAAGTATCAATGACTAAACCCCATAGAAATAACTTGAAATCTAGAAAGTAGAAAGACTGGCACACGTTATATTTCATACCACCTCACTCCATGTCTCTCTGGAGGATAGACAGAGAGTATAGAGTTCCTAGAATACCGCGTCGGCTTTGTAGTCCATATTATAACATGAAGTTTCCGAGCCTTGTCTGTCTATCAGTCTATTCGTGACAATTTTAAAAATTGTTAAACAGTTTTCCATACGGTTTTTAATAAAGATAGTTAATTCTATAGGTGTAGGTGTATCATAAGTTTAAGTTTTGTATAAATTATTAGACGTCAAGCGTTATTAAACAATAGACATTTAAAAAAATTACGCCTGTTTTGAGTTTTCACTGAAAACTCTGCCAAAACCCAATGAGTTATAACAAAACAATATATGGGGGATTGTTCCTTTTTGTGTCTTATTAAAATCCGCGTATCGAGTATGAGGCTTTTAAGGATAACTTCGTTTAACCAGTTCAAGGTTTTACAAAATGATTATTCAAAACGTAGTGCTTGTAAAGCTCTTTAAAACGTAAAATAATTAATATTTATCAAACTTAATACATTAATTACCTTAAGCCTTTCATGCGTAATTTAAGAGCTAACACTATACGATTAGAAGCTCTTGCAAAATTAAAATTACCCGCGTTAAATAAATCATCGCTAATAGTGATGTGGGAAGTGGGGAGAGGAGATAGCGCTTTTTAATATCTGGAAATAAGTAGGTACAAATAAACACTTTTTACCCGATTTAGCTTTGAGTTTATTATGCACCGAGTAATGACGTAAGAAACATACAGCAAAAATGAATCGATAACTTTCCTCCTCCTTTTTGGAGTCATATCACCTATATTGCTTTAGCGACTCAGTGGTCTAGCGGTTCAGTTGTCGGAATTGACTGCGTGAGGTCCCGGGTTCGATTTCCGGGTCGGGCAACAACAAGAAAATTGAGTTTTTCAAATTTTCTAACAAAAAAAAACGTAGCTCGGGATTGGATGTAAGTCCGGTTGGAGATAGGCGTGCCACTGATCACATTGTGAGACTTATGCCCGATTTCACCAAGAGCCCCTATATTTAGAGGACCTTTTAACGTGTTTTAGGGGACAATTTTGTACTAAACAGTCCCGTAAGTAACATTAAAAGGTCCCCTAAAGTATAGGGGCTCTTGGTGAAATCGGGCATTAGTGTATTTGCCTAGTCGTGGTGCCCTGGTCATGCCTCTGCCTACTTCTTCTAAGATTTGAGTGTGAAGATATTTACTTACTTACTTTTACTTACTTTTTGGAGTGTAAAAATATTTTTTATATATTTTCCTTAAACTTAAAGTTTCTATTAAATATTTCTGAAAATTGTCAATTTGTGAACTTTATTTGTAACTGATATATTTTCAAAAAGTTGATGAGGTGCACTGCTCTCTTATCAAGTAGTAGTTCTATTCTTAAAACTCGATTTCATACAAATCGAAAATATAAATCGTGTATTATGTCGTTTTTGATGCTCTTTAACACGATACCAGCAGTTCATCAACATTTAGTAAATATAGTAACTTCACGTTCCTTCTTCCGGGATACATGTGTGAAAATACTTTATTAGATTTATTATTGTTGGTTTCCAAATTTAAATGTGTGATTTTAAGGGTTGGAAGAAAAACTGCAATTATCGTAGCTGGGAGTCTGGGAGGCATTTTTGGAATGCTCAGGAGTTTTTCAAATTCTTATTTATTTTACGTCATTATGGAATTTCTTGAAGCTGCTATTGGAGATTTGAGTTCTCCGTTGTATATACTGAGTAAGTGCCATGATAATAAGAATAAATGCGAAATAAAATAGCCTATAAGTAAGATCTTTAAGTCAAAAAACTTTAGCAATAAACGAGTGCAAATGCCACGATTTCTGCGGGGCTATTCCGTATCTTTTTAGTCATCATCATCATCATCATTTCAGCCATAGGACGTCCACTGCTGAACATAGGCCTCCCCCGTTGACTTCCACTTCGACCGGATGGAAGCGGCCTGCATCCAGCGAGACGCCGTTACCTTCATAAGGTCGTCTATCCATCTCGTGGGTGGCCGTCCTATGCTTCGCTTGCCGGTACGTGGTCTCCACTCGAGAACTTTTCTGCCCCAACAGCCATCAGTTCTCCGCGTTGCGTGCCCTGCCCACTGCTACTTCAGCTTGCTTCTATCTTTTTAGTGACTGACGTATTTTGTATTTTCTATCTCCCGTTTATTTCTGTTGGTCACATGAGATAGCAAATATAAAACACGTCATTTGACAGCTATTTGATGTTTACTTAACCAAGTGATCATAACTAAAAAGATACAAAATCAGCCCCCTGTCTAGTTTATTAAACATACATTGTTTTGGTGTCTCTTGAAGACACCCTAGCTTTTTTCCTACAACTTCTTTACTTGGATGATACAAGTGTTTTGTCAATATAATATAACAATACACCTTATGTTACAATATTGTAATGTTCTAGATTAGATAATAGTGAAATACCGCCTCGTTGGTCGAGGCTTGGGTTCGATTCTCGACGGGGGCAGGCATTTGTGTGATGAATATTTAAATGTCTGCATTTCCGGATCTGGGTGTTTATTAAATTTATTTTGGTATCTATAAAAATATTTCTATGTATTAGAATCGTTGACTAACACCCAAAACACAAGCATATAATTTGCGTATTTTGGGGTTAGAAAAAAAGTAACCTTACTTGCGCATAACATTTAGCCTCAAATTGATTGCTAGTGTCGCCCTTCGTAAATTTTAATATTAAACAAACTAGCTTTTGTCCACGGCTTTAAGCACGTGCTAAAGTCGTTACATTTGTGTACATGTAAATATGATTCATGTACGCACTTTTTCACACGTATAACCACTAAGAGGAGCTTGACAGCTTGCAATGCGTTCAAGTGGATAATAAAAGTGAAAATGTAATAAACTTTTAACAAAAATGTGTTTTTTGAGAAGCTTTTTTGTGAGGGCTTTTTTCAGCAGTAGACTTGAAAACGTATGCAAGATGTATCAAATCAGTCCAAATACGGAAGGTTAATTTTATGATTTCCTAGTACCACGTTTCGCCTCTGTCATTATATTAACCCCATAATATTGCTACGTTTCGTTGTTAATACTGTTTATAACGGAAACAGCTCAATATATCAAAATAGCTGCTTTCAAATACAATTAAAAAAATCAAAATCTGACCTGGACAAACAGACTGACATTTAAAAAAAAGTATCTTTGTGCCCATATAACCGAAGGGGTAGGCAGAGGCACAACCAGGGCACCACGACTAGGCAAAGACACTAAGTCTCACAATGTGATCAGTGGCACGCCTATCTCCAACCGGACTTACATCCAATCCCGAGCTACGTTTTTTTGTTAGAAAATTTGAAAAAACTCAATTTTCTTGTTGTTGCCCGACCCGGGAATCGAACCCGGGACCTCACGCAGTCAAGTCCGACAACTGAACAGCTAGACCACTGAGTCGATAAAGCAATATAGGTGATATGACTCCAAAAAGGAGGAGGAAAGTTATCGATTCATTTTTGCTGTTTTTGTTAGCCGAAAACACTAAGTCCCACAATGTGATAGGTGGCAAGCCTATCGACAACCAGGCACATATCCAATCCCGAGCAACGTTTTTTTTATTAGACAATGTAAAAAAAAAACAATTTTCTTCTTGTTGCCCGACCCGGGATTCGAAGCCGGGACCTCATGTAATCAAATCCAACAACTGAACCGCTAGACCACAGAGGCGATAATTATTGAAAGCTGAATAAAGGCTTTTAAACTGTGAATGTCATGTGACAGAGTAATTTGTTTCAGAAATGTTTCGTGTCAGCAAATAAATAATCCAATTAAATTAAAATATCTCAATATTATGTAACTCTTTACTCATTTATCTATTTTATTTCTAGCTTTAGAATATGTATCTACTGACAAAAGAACTTTATACGTACTTTTAAGCCAATTAGCATATGGATTTGGCAGATTACTTTGCGCTATGATTGCTTGGGTAGTGCCTAACAGAAGATTATTCTTAAGAGTTATTTATGCACCAGCGTTTTTATTTATACTTTATTCATTCATGTTGGATGAGAGTCCAAGGTGGCTATTGACTAGAAAACGAAAAGACTTAGCAGTCGCCATTTTGGAAAAAGCAGCAAAAACTAACAAAACTGCAATTGACGTAAAAGACTTAGAAAAATTGACAGGTGAATTAGAAGAAAAGGGAACTAATGAGAAATATTTACAACGATCATTACAATCCAGACCATTAAGAAACAGATTTTTTATCTGTCTCGTTTGGTGGATAACATCCACATTCGTAAGTTATGGATTGAGAATCAATTACGTATCCTTAACTGGTAACAAGCATTTGAATTTTATTCTTCTGATTTTTCCTGAGATACCCTCGACATTGGCATGTGTGTATTTCTTAAAGCGCTTCAAAAGAAAAAAGCCTTTGATAACATGTTTTCTTGCCACAGCTGCTTTTTGTTTGGCCCAACCTTTTATGCCATTGGGTAAGTATATTTTTTTAAAGTAAATAAATAAATATTCATTGACTTATCGAATAAGATAGATAAACCCATGTAGAGTATTTTTTTAATATTCCCATGTTATGGATGTCAGTCAACATCAATACTACGTACTTGTAGGTTGAGTGGCTAGCGTACACGCCTACCTACAATGACCAACTAAGAGGCTAGACGATGATTTTATTCAACCAAACGTCCTACTCCCATGTGGATATGAACTTGGAGTTTGCGGATCAAGTACGGTAACCTCTCGGCTAACAAAGTGGTTAATTAAGACAGAAAGTCAAAGAGAATTTCTTGCATTAAAAATGCTCGCCGCAAACAGATACATGGGAAAGATTCATTTCCAACTTGCATCTTTTTTATGATGAGTGTACAAACACATGACTCTCTTAATAGTAAGAGACAACCGTGGCCTATGGATGTTAAATGTACAACGAAAAAAGAATAGTTTTGTTTTTCGTCTTTTTTAGTATTTGTTTTATTATTTGTTATTTATCTTGTATTTAGACAAATGTCTTTAAAGGTTAAGATCATTGAATGTGAGAATGCGTTTGGGCGACCAAGTGGGGAACTGCCTGCTTTATGCAGATGATACTGTACTTTTGAGCTCTACACGGAGTTTGTAAAGAAATGGGCTTACATTTGAATGAGATGAAAATGAAAATAATGGTGTCCAAAAGAGACGAAGCCAGAACGGATGTAAGAGTTTTAGTTGATGATGTAGTGTTTGAGCAAGTGAATGAAATTGTATATCTTGGTTGTGATTTTAGCAGAGGTGGAAGGTACAGCGCGGATGTGGAAAAGAGATTGTGTGCAGAGAATAGTGCGAACGGAGCGCTGGGTAAGCGCTGGGTAATTACAAAGCGAGGTTTTGAGTCAAAAAGCTTGTATAATTCTGTGCTTAACCCAACGTTGTTGTATGGAGGCGAGAGTTGGGTGGGTCAGAAAAGGCATATAAGTAGGATAAATGTAGTCGAAATGAGAGCGTTACGAAAAATCTGTGGTGTAACACTCCGAGAAAGAGTTGGATTAAAAGAAAGTGTCGGTGTTAAAATAAGAAAGGTCGTGTTCCGCTGGTTCAGTCATGTGGAAAGAATGGCAGATGAAAGATTGACAAAGCAGATGTACAATGCGAATGTGGATGGATGTAGATACCCGGGGAGACCAAGGTTGACATTTTAAGATCTGATCACTCGAATGTTATCCGAGAGTGGTGTCAAGAATCCCCGAAACCAGCGTGTTTGTATGAAAAGAGTAATTAATGTGAAGGAAACCAAACAGGTTTGTCAGGATCGTAAAATTTGGCACTCGAACCTCTTTGCTTACCCTGTAAGGTACTTGGCATAACGACATGTATGTATAAAAGTAAGTGTTAGTTACACTATTTACAATCCTAAAATGGTTAAACCGACTTAGCTAAAAAATGATGGGGGAGGCAGCATTGAACCAAGAAAAGGACATAGGAAAAGGCCAAAGACAGACACACAAACATTTTATCCCTTTAAACAGCGAGGAAACTATAAAGAACTACGTTTTAATTTTTCCCATAAAAACTTAGAGGGTGGAACGAAGTTCACTGAATTAACCCTTAATCTGTATCACGGCAATGGAGTTCTCCATCTTTAAGGCGGAAGGATCAGGCAAGGGTTGACAAAATATAGTGCCAACCTGAATCTGACTTAAACATGTTATTGTTAGTCAAAGGCGTTTAATAATTTGTACTATAGTTACTACCTGCGGCTTTGCCCGTGTATTTTTAGTTATTTTATATTTAGTTCTCCAAAGCTACCTGTTAAAATTTTGAGATAAAAGTATCCTATGTTCTTCTCCAATGTTTAATTATTTTTTTAAATACTAAATTCAGTTTAGCAATGTTTGGCTTGAAAACAAAACAAATCCTTTCTCTTTTATAATTTTACCTTAGTCTTATCTCTCATCTGTATTTAAAGTAGTAGAAGGAATCGAACAGACCCTTTTTTTTTGAAAATTTAGAAACACACATTGACTCTGTGATCAAACCGTCTGGCACTTGACGTCCTGGGTTCAATCCCCGAGACTTAGCGTGTTTGACCAGTCGTGGGTGCCTTGCTTATGTCTCTGCTTACCTTTTCGGGTATACGGGCGTAAATACATTTTTTTAGAAACGCACATTTAGAGATTATAGCAAACAAAATTTTGACCATTGAATACTGTCGAAAAATTAAGGTCAAAATTAATACTAATCATTTTAAAGGATCGGGATCCTGCAGATGCAGAGTGGCATGCCCAGTGGCACAAGGTACGAGGAAGATCAGAATATGTACAGCTAACACTAACAAGTCAAAAATATAAATTTACAATGTAATAGCTAAGATTTAACTACTCAAATGAAATCATTACAATTGTAAATATTTCACAAATTGCATTGCTAACATTTTGAAATAAAACTCCTCCATGTATGATTACGTTTCGCATGTTATTGTGTATAATTTAATAGTTAATTGAAACACAGTGAAACTGTAAAACTTAATTTCTATTGCACTTCCGTAATCCATGCTATCATTAAAATATTATATATAGTAATGGTTTGTTGGGGGTAGATTTTTTAAAAAAAGTAGCCTATAATTTTTAAACTCAAATCTTTACTAGTACTAAATTTCATCATAATCATCATTGCAGTGTCGCTGCAAAAGCGTGACAGACAGGCAAAAAGGTAAATCATATACTTTTTGCATTTAAATTTGGTAGAGGGACATTAATTACTGTCACAAAAAACATTTTCAGATTTGCCATGGCTTGCTAAAATACTATTTATAGCTGGCCACATGATGTCTACTGTTTTCTTCGCAATAGTGTATCTGTACACCTCGGAGTTGTTCCCGACGTACAGCAGGAACTCCATGCATGCTTTGTGCTCATCGTTGGGAAGGATCGGCTCGATAGTGGCGCCACAAACGCCTTTATTGGTAATTAATAATTAAAAGCTCACCATCAAACGCTTGACTATTCGTCAAAAGCATAAAAGCTTCCATTATTCGCTTGGAATTAAACGGATTAATTTTCAAATTAATTCGAAATTCGAAATAATAATCAAACGGTAATTCTTCCTGCATTAAGTGCAGACATTGAAATGTTTTAGTATATCTGCACGGACTTATGGCTCTCGTGATATAAATAATGCACACCACAATAAATTTATAAGATAATTTCAATGCAAAATATAAGGATATTTACATGATGTTAAATTATTCTACTTATGAATTTTACTTAAAAAACGTGTTTTACCAAAAAAATCACCAACCAGTGATCTTTATTTACTTTTGGATATAAGGGCTTGTCTACATAAACGCGATACTGTTTCGCACGGTACTATGATGCGATATTGTAACCTACAAAAAAGCGTATCCCCGATCACATCATAAATTGAGAGTCAAAGTGAAATGGTATCTTATAACGGGTATGTTGGCATTTGCGAAAAATCTTGCCCCATTTGCGGTAAACTCATCATCCAGTCTTATGTTACGTCACATCCAATCGTAGGCGTAGGTCTCTAACCACAACCTAAGTTTGTACTAAGTTTTTCCTAATACTTATTTGCAAGGAAATAAGTAACGTTTGGAGGATGGGAATATTACTCTAAAACAAATATTTTGCTTTTATTGCCGTAATTTTTGACCAATGCAAAATTAAATATAAACAAAACCAACTTAACTTCCCTCTCAATATTTTAATTTTATGTTTTTTTTATTATTCAGATACCGTATTGGTCTGGTCTACCCTCTATTGTGTTTGGCCTAGTTTCACTGTTTGCTGGGTTACTCACTTTTCTCGTGCCTGATGTTGGTGACCATTCCTTACCAGATACAGTTTGCCAAGCAGAAGCTGTTGGGAAACCAAAAGTTTTGGACGGTGAAACTAATCAAGAAACATTTGAAAAATTATTATAATCAAATGAATAAATATGGTCTAAATGAAATTTTATTTTTTGTTTGTTGTTCGAATTACTTTTTAATATTTTTACAATTAACAAGCAGACGGGTTTCCTGATGGTAAGAAATTCACGCCGCCTAGAGACACCAAAGATGGTAATGGTGCGTTGCCAACCTGAGGTCAGGATGTTAGGCCTCGAGCAAAAGTAAGTTTACCGGATACCTTACCCTCCGAACCGGAACACGTCATGACATTATGGCGGCAGGAATAGGTATTTATATTTTTATATATGTAAAGATATTTTGAAGTGAAAACTTCTTTAGGGGCGTTGCGCACTTTTTGTAATGGTTAAAACTTCTAAACTCGCGTCAGGACACGAGACTTGATTCGTAAGACAAAAATTCGTAAGACGGTGAAGGGCGCTTGCGTGAATGTTCGTGTTGTCGTGTTTGTGTACGATAGCGCAATAAATGAATATTGTATTCTATCACAAAAAATAAGTATTTAAATCTCCAAAAGGAGGGCACTGGCGTCCTGTAATCAACCATTGTATGTATTGTAGGTTGATATCAACCTTCAATAGGCGTCAGGCGCTCACAACTAATGATAGCATAATCTAAGTATGTTTTCTTATTTCTCGTTTATGAGACCTTTTTTGTGAATGTAAATAAATTATTTTGATTGATTGATTGAATTATAGCACTTTTATACTGATAATTAAAGCAATTTATGCAAAATTATTCCCTAACCATTCCAAAATATCAAACATTCACAACGTTAATATTCAAGTTTTTTTACTTCTGCCGGCACCCCTGGAGAGCAACCGGTTTTTTTTCTTATTTCTACGATAGATAAAGAAACATCTCAATATTTTTTTATATGGCTGAGTGTGAGTTGAACTAATTAATATATATTTAGAAAAGGTTGTTGTTGTAGCAGTTTTTACGACTTTTGAGGTAATCTTTAAATTAACACTAAAATCTCAAAAACTGCCGACTCCATCACGTTTAAATATATTTTCTTCAAAAGTTTTTATTAAGAACTTAATGTATTTTTTTATATTTTACACTTCCTTAGTTTAGTTAGAGAAGGCGGTATTTTTGCAGTTTTAAATGATTGACTAAAGACAAATAGGTTATAGGTAACTCGTACAGGGTTATATGTAATTGGACCGGATAATTTTAAGGGATTGTAGGGGAGTTCATTTGCTACCAATTTGGCACTAGAATTATATTTTAAAAGTAAATCAGTTTTGAGATATTTTTTTCTTTTTTTTAGAAAATCTGGTTTTCCTCCTTAAAAATTCTACAGCAAGAAAAATAATTTTCAGATTTTAATTGTAATCACAGTTTAAGAAAGACTTCATTCCATTTGTCAATCAAAAACAATGAAATCGTGATAATCTGTATTCGAACAGAAGGTATACGCTGTACTTTAGTTAGTGCTGTCAAATATCAGATTGGATGTGTGCACGGTTGGCAAAAAGCTTTTTTTGTCTTCTGCAAGCGTGTGAGCCCTGGTTGCACTTTACTAACGTGTTAAGGAACACAAAAAGTAGCGTGTACACTCAGACACTTGACTAATGATTTCAGCCATAAGGTAATAATTCATCAGTATGCAATAGCAATAGATAAATTTAAGAAAAAGAATGTCTGCATAATCAGAAACGAAGAAACACGTTTTTGACACAAAAAAGATGGGGAATGAAATATTTTTTAACGCAATGAAGCCCACCTACCGTTAGTCTAACTGAATACTAAACCTACATGTTTTGACTTATTAAGCTAGAGGCAACCTTGAAATCTTTTCAGCTGTGTGAATAGTTTTTAAAAAATCGAATGCATAAAATTTGCACAGGTCTTTGGACCTACATTTATCAAAAATATTTTAGTACAAAATTTACGTAAATTTGTTGCTGTCAAAATTCTGAATAAAAGGTTTCCTGAGGAATACTATTTAGATATCAGCACTTAATTATATCCTACTATATGACTCTCTATCCTCATAACCTCTACACACAAAAATTTTACCATAACATCGTTCTTTTGTGACGTGAAAGAGGGGCAAGCATGTGTTCTATAATTTTTTTTAGAATATCATGCAGTAGTTATATAATGTTAACCATGCTTCATTCTTAAAATCAAAACTGTTCAATGGACCTTTGACCAAACCTATATATAATGTCAAGAATCTACTATCACTATAACGGATTTTTTTATAATATTTGAAGGCGAACAAGCAGACGGATTTCCTGATGGTAAGAAATTCACGCCGCCTAGAGATACCAAAGGTGGTAATGGTGTGTTGCCAACCTGAAGCCGAGATGTTAGGCCTCGAGCAAAAGTAAGTTTACCGGCTACCTTACCCTCCACGGAACACGGCAATGACGTCATGGCAGCAGGAAGAGGTAAGGCGGTAGTATCAATCAGGGTGAGTCGCTGCGAAACTCTACCACCTAGTTAGATGTCACGGTGTTAGTGACGGTAAGCCTTTGCTCGCCTTTTACGAGCTGCCTGGCAAGGAAGGCAGATGGTCTATTCTGCATAGGAGCCCGGACCAACACGGGGAAAATTCAAAAAATAGCTTTATGAATGTCTATTAAATTGCCACAATTTAAAAACCCATATTTTAATATGGAATTCACATATCCATTAGGTATACGCAGCATCACCTATGTCTAAATAAGTTAATTTTCTTAATCAACTAAAAGCATAAATAAATCCGTCAATTCTCATGTACAAGTTAAGTGTTTTGATTCAATCTATAGAACTCAAAGAATATTGAAACAAAAATTAACAAAATAGATCAAACAACCCACTGGCAACGGCCTTGTCTGTGATAACGTACACGTGATTAGTCGCTTAAGTCTGTAACCTAATTTTGTATCACAATCATACAAGACAAAAACATATATTGCAAACAAGTATTACTTGATACATTATTCAAACGTCCAGCCAAATTAAATTTTTATTGATAAACCTGATTTTACAAATATGAGTTGTGTTAACTACCTAATATCTACAGGTACTTTTAATTAAAACTGTAAAATAGCGAATTCTGTACATCGAAGACATTTAAAATATAAGTGCGGTAAATCTGCAAACACCGATTTCAACTATTTCAATGGGTTTCAAGTCCAAATTAATTGATGATTCTTTTTTCAAACAGTTTCATTTTTTTTCGCCTCGTTGGTTGAGTGGCTAGCGTACACGCCTAACTACATCAACTAACCGCGAGGCTCGGGTTCGATTCCCGACGGGGGAAAGAATTTGTGTGAAAACATTTAGATGTCTGCATTTCCGGGTCCATGTGTTTATTAAATTTATTCTGGTATCTATTTAAGTATTGATATCGTTGACTAACACCCATAACAAAAGCAAAATAATTTGCTTACTTTGGGGTTTAGATTCAATTTGTGTAACTTGTCCAGAGATATTTATTATTTATTTATTTATTTTAATAACTTCATTACCCTAATCCAGAAGAAAATAAGTATTTATTACAATCGCTTTTATCTTCATTACATTTTAATTGTTATCTTAGGAGACAATATCACAGCTTTTAAATGTAGGTGCCACAAAACTGTGAACAATAAATACTATTGTGAACAATAGACAAACTAAACTAATTAACGTTAAATTTCCTGATGGTAAGAAATTCACGCCGCCTAGAGACACCAAAGATGGTAATGGTGCGTTGCCAACCTGAGGTCAGGATGTTAGGCCTGGAGCAAAAGTAAGTTTACCGGCTACCTTACCCTCCGAACCGGAACACGTTATGACGTTATGGCGGCAAGAATAGGTAAGGCGGTGGTACCAATCCGGGCGAGTAGCTGCGGAACTCTACCACCTAGTCAACGTAACGTCACGGTGTTAGCGACGGTAAGCTTATGCTCGCCTTTTACGAGGCAAATAAAATGTTCCACAAATATCGTTTCGCTATGTTATGTCTTAAAACGTTTCGGTTACTTACAAAATTATCTTAATAATGTAGTCATTGTCTTATGTGTTTATTCATAAAGGTCACCAAATGCTAAATACATAAAATTAGTATAAGATATTAAAAAGTTCTGAACAGTTTTGTTGTCCTTATTTTTGTGGAGACGGTTTATTAAATTTTATAAATAAGGCAAATTTCGACATGAATAGTAACCGAACAGTTTTGAAATTTATTTAAAACAAATTTAAAATATTTTGATGATTAAATTTGATCATTGAAAAAAAAATGTCCCATAGAAAAGTAACTTTGGACGAAGTTTTAGACAAGTTTTTATTAAATAAAAGATACGACATACAATTAGCTGCACTTACAATTTTTGGATATGTGACAAATACTATAAATAGTTTTAATTTTATATTTGCATTCGAAGAGGTACAATACAGGTAATTCTCATGAGTTTTTTTATTCGTGCTACATTTACAATTTTGATTTCTTTGAATTTTTCTCTCAGGGAAACTCTTGAGTCTAGGTTATAAATTGCCCATATGGCTCTTTTTTGTAAAATAAATATAGTGTTGACTTCGGCAAAACTCCCCCAGAGAAGAATTCCATACGACATGATGCTGTGAAAATAACTAAAATAAACCATACTAGCGGTTTCAACATCAGTTAATTGTCTCATTTTTTTAACAGCATACACTGCTGAGCTTAATCTATTTGCAAGTTTATCAGTGTGTGGGCCCATTACAATTTCTTATCAATTGTTATTCCTAAAAACGTAGTAGAATCTACAAGGTCTTACTTGTTCCCATTAAGTTGTACTTTGGTATCTACTTGCCTCACACTTGGCATTGAAAATATTTTAATACAATTAGTTTTTTTTTTTTCATTCAAAAAAAGACTATTTACACTAAACCAGTGTACAACTTTTTAAATCGCATTGTTCGTTTCGTCATACTTACCCAGTTGTCTTTTCACTTTAAATATAAGTGAAGTGTCATCCGCGAACAATACAATTTCGTGTTTGTTTCTTAAGTAGTAAGGTAAGTCATTAATATATACAAGGAACAAAAATGGCCCAAGAATAGAGCCCTGGGGGACACCCATCATAACAGCAGCACCAGTCGATTTTTTACCATTAATATCAACGTTCTGAATTCTCCCTTTTAAATAAGAAATTAGAAGATCGAGTGCCTTATTTCTAATTTCATAATGGCGCAGTTTTCTGATCAACGTATCGTGGCTTATGCAATCAAATGCTTTGGACAAATCACAAAACACCCCTATTGCATCCTGAGAATCCTCCCAACACATAAATTTTCTTCAATAATTCCACACCAGCATCGACTGGTGATCTATCCCTTGTAAACTGTTTATTATGAAACTAGCTGTTACCCGCGGCTTCGCCCGCGTAGTCTACTAATTTGATATTTAGCTCTGTAACACTGCTCGTTAAAATTTTAAGATGAAATGTAGCCAATATCGCTATCCAAAGTTTCATTTATTTTTTTGTAAACATTCAAATCAATTCAGCAATTTTGCCGTCAAAACTGAACATACACTTTCTCTTTTCTAATTTCACCTCAGATAAATCGTAGGAATACGTTACTGTGTTTACAGTTTTATCTGCACTTCGGCAAATCCTGTGAAATTAAATAAGTTAATCCTGTGAAATAAAATTAAATTAGTTATGGAAACCTCTCACAGATTTTTTTTAGAAATATACATATCGTCTCTGAGGTCTAACCGTCCGTCTTAGGAATTACTTCTTGAGATCTTGGGTTCTATTTCCGGTCCGGGCAACAAAAAAAACAAATAAAAAATGTGAAGTTTCAATTTTCTACTAAAAGTAACGTTGCCACTTGCCCGGGATTGGATAAGTGCCCGGCTACAGTCAACTACCACATTGTGGGACTTAATGTCTTCGGCTAGTCGTGAGTGCTCTGGTTGTGCAGTTAGAACTAAATCTTCGGGGATATCTTCAGAAACCCACATTTAGAAATTGTAGCAACAAAATTAAACTCTTCAGCTTTTTAATATTAGTATGAACCGATTCTGTGATAAATTTGAACTTGCACAGAAAAATATGGGAGAACATCCTGGCATAATGATGTGTCTACCTACTCCAAACGACGTCATTTGAAAACAATCATTGCATTTGCGCATATTGCTAAAATTTTCGAGATTTATCAGATTTGCTCAATAAAAGAGAAATTAGCGGCTCAGGTAGTTCACCCAGCAAAAGTAATAATATCTTACCATTAACACAACCCTGCGTTTCATCTTTAAATTTTAAGTATTCACAATGCTGACATTTTTTAATATTTTTTAATAATTAATATGAAAATGATTCTACTTTGAGCTTGACGCTGAACGCTAGCCGATCTTCTCCCTTGCGTATGTGTAAATATCTCCAAATCCCTCAAAGACACTTAACGGTCAGCCTGTTCCGCAAGTTTGTTGAGGCTGAGTATGGAGTAACCATTTTCGAATGTTAGCAAGTGATCATAATCCACAAAAACTCTATTCTTGCCAACATTTGATTTGAGTTTCCCTAGACTTCCCCAGGGTTTCATCATCAAATCCTCAGCTGGTGACCATGGGACAACCTCTGAAATATACCCTTTCAAACAAAAAACGATTTTCCATACGAACATTCATTACCTCTTTTTACCCATTCTCCCTCATTTTTTAGTGATAAAAAGAAGCCTATATTCTTTCGTTTATCATAAAGTGTTTAATTACAAAGTTTCACTGTTACAGCTTTAAAAATGGCGAATTTACATGTGAGCAGTTACCCCCTCTTTTTATCCACTCTCCCCCATTTTTTGCTATAAAAAGTAGCCTATGTTCTTTCGTTTATCATGAAGTTATAATGAAAGTGTCTAAATACAAAGTTTCACTGTTACAACTTTAAAAATGACGAATTTCCATATGAACATTTATCCCCTCTTTTTACCCATTCTTCCCTTTTTTGCAACAAAAAGTAGCCTATATTGTTCCTCAGAGTCTATCCTATCTTTGTACCAAATTTCATCAAAATTGGTTCACTGGTTTAGGCGTGAAAGCGTAACAGCCAGAAAGACAGAGTTACTTTCGCATTTATAATAGTAGGGAAGTAGGGATTTTTAACCAATTTTGCTACTATGTAAGTATATCATAATTTCTTTGTGTATTTTTCGTGAATGATAAACTGATGTACGTGGTTCATTGTTG